>CAUHTR010002297.1:30000-50254 GCA_959609185.1 Schmidtea polychroa
AAATGTAGTCTGCAGTCAGCATGCAGCTGCATCAAACTAATTATTTATTACGTAATACATACCCTTTATTAAATGTGTCTAAATGCAGCTGCATCAAACTAATTATTTATTACGTAATACATACAATCTTTAAATATAGTCTAAATGCAGCTGCGTCAATTATTTATTACGTAATACATACCCTTTATTAAATGTGTCTAAATGCAGCTGCGTCAACTTATTTATTACGTAATACATACCCTTTATTAAATGTGTCTAAATGCAGCTGCGTCAACCTAATTATTTATTACGTAATACATACCCTTTATTAAATGTGTCTAAATGCAGCTGCGTCAACTATTTATTATGTAATAATTATAATCTTTAAATGTAATCTGCATCAATAATAATGATAATAATGATAATAATAATAATAATAATAATAATAATAATAATAATAAATCCTACATTTATAGTTTACAAGACTTTATTAATATTTTACAATTATTAATATTTACTTCATTTTTATTTAAATGAAACATATATCAATAATTGTAAAAGAACTAAATGATAAAAGAAATATAAATGATATATAAATTTCATGATTAATATTAATTGATAAATATAATTAACAGGCAAATTATATCCACATTACTGCCAGGCTTCAACTGGTCACTCAAATTTATGTCACAAAGTGATGAAAAAATATTATGGTCGTAAATTTTATGGCATCAAGTACTATATATGCCCAATATGCGAGACTTCCCATAGCATTAAATATTTAGAGTTTTATAGTATACATAAATCCCATTTAAATCAGTTCTCTTTAAATAAAAAGGATTTATTTAACAAATTGCGAAATACCGCAAAATCTATAATTAAAACTAATGTAAATAATACAAAACCTGTAAATAATAATACAAAACCTGTAAATAATAATACAAAACCTGTAAATAATATTACAAAACCTCTAAATAATATTACAAAACCTGTAAATAATATTACAAAACATGTAAATAATATTACAAAACCTCTAATTAATAATGTTATTAATGTAAATAATAATTTAAAAAGACCTGCTGTTAGTATTGGGTCTGATGCTCCCTCTAAAATTAATAAATTAGAACAAATAACTGTGGTTAATAATATTCAAGTAGGCGGTTCAGTCGATATTGACGATGAACCTGAAATCGAAATTGATTTTAAGGGGGTTCGAAAGAATTTACGATTTAATGTAGAGAAGGATAACATCATTCAAATAACCATAACCGATAAAATCGTTAATAAGTTAAATCATGAAATAAACAGAATGGGGTCGGTGAAAATACAATTCTCTGTTTTGATTCAATTTGAAAAAGATGGTGAAATTAAAGATAATTTCTTCTCGAATAGGGCAGAGGCTTTTTCAGATAGTTTTCTAAGTGAGGGGGTTCACAAATTAAATAATAAAATAGAAAAATTCACATATTTGGGTAGTGGATGGCGGGTTGTTAAAATCAAAGAAATAGATTTTATATTAACAAAATTTACACATATGAATAGGCTAGCTGGGCATAGTTATATCCCCACCCCATCATCTTTAAATTCTAAAAATGCAATAGTAAACGTTAAAAACACTGATGATATGTGCTTTATATATAGTATTTTAGCACTTTTAAAACGTAATGTAGTACATAGTCATAGGTACCGTGTTAGTTCCTATGAAAATTATCTTGACGAGTTAAATTTTGACCCCATTTCCGACTGTCCAATGAAATTATGTGATATTCCTAAATTCGAGATGAAAAATAAGGATTTAAATTTAGCAATAAATGTTTTAACTTATAGAACGACCCCAGCTAAGCCTTTTGAAAATATAGTTGACGATAATTATATTCCACATCATCCTCATTTGGATTTAATTCACCGATCTAAGGTTATAGGTGGTGAACCCCTATACTTACTTTTATTGGAAGACGGTGATAATTTCCATTATACCGCAGTTTTTAACTTACAAAGATTAATGAATTGTCGCTCTAGCAGTGAATGCAGCGTTAGAATTAAAGTGAACTGGTGCCCCCATTGTCTCAATGGTTTTCGACATGAAAAAGCATTTGATATTCATGTTGCACTTTGCAGTAAGAACCAGATAGGTACTACATTATACACGCTACCTAAAGAGAAAAATTTAATTTTTCAAAATTATGCGAAAACCATAACCCCGCCATTCGTGATATATGCAGACTTTGAATCAATTTTACCGGGGGATATAATACACCATCAAAAGCATTTGCCAATAACAGCAGGTTTATTATTAATAAATAATTATAATAACTCCAAATTTTATTATGAGTTTGTTGGGGATGATTGCATCCTATCTTTCTTGCGTAAGGTGGAGGAAATTGCTATGACAATTGTCCTGCCATATTATGAAATTAATGGGAAAAAGCCCATGCAAACCTTATCTTTCGCTGAAGAGCGGGCCTTTTATAATTCCAGAACCTGCTACCTTTGTAAAAAATTTATTAGAAATAGAGTTAGGGATCATTGTCACTTTTCAGGTAAGTATCTTGGTGCTGCCTGTAGGAAATGTAATGTGTCTCGCAGAATTCAGAAACAGTTACCTGTTGTATTTCACAATTTGAGGGGGTATGATCTCCATCATATTTTGAAGTATGGTTTGAAGAATTTTCCTTCTTGGGAATTGAATATTATTCCAACCACTACGGAAAAATTCATCTCTCTCATCGCGTACATTAACAAATTGTCTGTTCGTTTTATTGACAGCATGCAGTTTGTTAATTCTTCTTTAGCAAAAGCGGTTAAGACTCTTTCCGATCTGCCTTTAACTTCTTCTGTTTTTGATGGCGCAATTGTTCGAGCCAAAGGTATCTTTCCTTATGACTTTGCCACATCTCTTGAGGTTCTGGAATCGACTCTTGAATTGCCTCCTATCTGGGATTCTGTGACTAATGATGAATATGCATTAGCCCAAGTTATTTGGACTCAGCAAAACTGCAATAACATGTTAGATTACATGTTAACTTACCTTAAATTAGACGTGTTTCTCCTCGCAGACTATTTTCAACAATTCCGTGAAAAGGCCATTGCTTACAATGGTCTTGAGCCTCTTAATTTCTATGGCATTCCCGGTATGTCATGGGCCTCTGCGCTTATGACATTAACGGAACCCATTGAACTTTTGCAGGACATGGAAATGTTTAATTTCTATGAAGGAGGGATACGGGGTGGGTTAACATTTGTTAACAAACATTATGTTGCAAGTTCTGAAGACACAGAACTCTTGTATATTGATATTAATAACTTGTATGGTTGGGCCTTAAGCCAAAATCTGCCTTATGCTGACTTTGTTTGGGTGTATGATGATCTTGATTCTGTCTTGAATGAATGTATGAATGCTGATATCGATAACCTTCCATATGGTTATACTATGGAGGTAGATATCGATATCCCTGATTTGTTTGCATGACTTTTCTGAATGATTTTCCTCTTGCTCCTGAAAAGATGTGCCCGCCAAATTCTAAAGTTGAGAAGCTGATGCTCACGCATTGGCCGAAGAAGAACCATGTTCTTCATTGGCGACTTCTCAAGTTGTATATAGAATTGGGGGCTATTATTAAAAATGTACATAGAGCAATCAAATTTAAGCATGCACCCATTTTTAAATCTTACATAGACAAAAACACTAATTTGAGAGCCAATTCGACATGCGAATTATATAGGGATCTATACAAATTATTTAATAATAGTCTGTATGGGAAATCCGTAGAAAACCTTAAAAAACGGATGAATTTGAGGCTATGCAATTCATCTGAAAAGATGATTGTATATGCTTCAAAGCCGACTTTCAAGAAATCTATCAAAATTGATGATGACTTGATTGCTGCACATCTCAATAAGGATTCTATATGTTTAGACAGGCCTAGTTACATTGGCCAAACGGTGCTAGACCTGTCTAAACTGAGGATGTACCAGTTACAGTATATAGAATTGGCTAAATATAGAAATGAATTTAAATGTGAGATAAATATCGTTGCCGGCGATACTGACTCCTTTTTTCTTGAGGTTATGAACTGTAAGCTTGACACTCTTTTGCCGGCAATGATTCGTGACAATCTTTTAGACACTTCCAACTATGACCCTGCACATCCCTTATACTCTAGAAACCTTGATTCTGTGATAGGTAAATTTAAAGATGAAAGTAAAGGTCTAGGGTATAAGGAATGGGTTTTCTTAAGACCCAAGTGCTATAGTTTGTTAGGGGCTAAAGATCATTTAAAAGCAAAAGGAGTCAGGTTAATAGGTACAGAAATTATGCACGATTCATATTTAGAATGCTACAATAACAACGTAGTATTTTCAGTGCCACAAAGTAGGATAGGGACGCGGAACCATCAATTGTACACATTTAAAAACAATAAAATCGCGTTGACAAACAACGACGACAAGCGGTTTTGGGTGGGGAAAAATTCGAGTCTCGCATTTGGTCATTATTTAGCACTAGATGATATAAATGAAGATCAAATATTTGAAGAAGTTGGGCCACTATTCGGAGGATTAAGTCCAGATTTTGTTTCTGGTGATGAGGAAGTGAGTCCACTTTTCAATGGTTTAAGTCCAGATTTCGATTCTGGTGATGATCCTAATGATGAAATAGATATAGATGATATTTTATTGTCAGACTAAACTGTGATAAATGTTAATATATCTTTAATAAAACGTTTCTTCTACATTGTTGTATTATCTAAAATTTTTATTGAAAACTCGTTATAGTTTTCACATTTCTTACAAATGTTAAACACTTGTATAAATATATTTATTAATATTGATAAATTTTTTATAAATCATGTTTAACTATTTGGTAGAAATTTTTATTTGAAATGTATGTATGAGCACACCACTACATATATGAGTGTATATTTAAAGTATAATATTTAGAATTTAGAAAGTTTTGTCTTGAATATTTTTTTACCAGTACCGTTGTGAACAGTACATTTGTAACTTGTTGAGTGTGAGTAGTACCTTTATGACCATTACCCTTAGGGGGACAGAATATCTTGTCGGATAGATTATATATAATAATAATAATAATAATAATAATAATAATAATAATCAACGATTTAAACAAATTAAAACAAAAATTAATAGTTCTAAAAATATTAGGCATCGATTACGTAATCATTCTAAAAATATTAGGCACCATTCTAAAAATATGACGTAATCATTCTAAAAATAATAGGCATCATTCTAAAAGTATGACGTAATCATTCTAAAAATATTAGGCATCGTTCTAAAAATATTAGGCATCGTTCTAAAAATAATAGACATCGTTCTAAAAATATTAGGCATCGATTACGTAATAGTTCTAAAAATATTAGGCATCGTTCTAAAAATAATAGGCATCGTTCTAAAAATATTATGCATCATTCTAAAATTATGACGTAATCATTCTAAAAATAATAGGCATCATTCTAAAAGTATGACGTAATCATTCTAAAAATATTAGGACATCGTTCTCAAAGTATTAGGCATCGTTCTAAAAATATGACGTAATCATTCTAAAAATAATAGACATCGTTCTAAAAATATTAGGCATCGTTCTAAAAATATTAGGCACCATTCTAAAAATATTAGGCATAGTTCTAAAAATATTAGGCATCGTTCTAAAAGTATGATGAGACATTGGGTTAGTCATTGTCTTTGTTAATATTAATGATGATGATACCTTCAATAGCTCATTCGAAAGGTCTTGCACTAAGCTTTAAGATGAGGTATCATTCAATAAAATCTGTTGGCGGGAACATTAATTTTTGGGATGAAAAAAAGTAGGAGCCCGCCCGGCCACTTAATAATATTTTGGAAAATAATAATAATTTAACTTTGAAAAGATGGTGGTCATCAAATGTTAATAATCATTAAAACTATTAAAGATATATACGATACCTATAGCTCATTCGAAAGGTCTTGGACTGAGCTTTAAGATGAGGTATCGGTCAATAAAATCGGATAATGGGAACATTAATTTTTGGGATGAAAAAAAGTAGGGGCCCGCCCGGCCACTTAATTTAAAAAAAAATTACGTAATAGTTCTAAAAATATTAGGCATTGATTACGTAATAGTTCTAAAAATATGTGGCATCGTTCTAAAAAATTTTTCTCGGGGGGGGGGGGGGGAGGGGGTATATGTGGCCGGGGGAGCCCCTGGCCGGGGGAGCCCCAAACATACTACTCAATATGTAGCTGGATTTTCTCCATTTCTCCCAATAATCCTTTTGTTCATTTTTCTCATGAATTTTAGAAAATTACAACAAATCAACCCGGAAAATCGCAACTTCAGGCCTGCTTCTTGTGTTCGGATAAAAATGTCGCTATCCGGACACAGCAGGAGAAAATAAAACTATTACGTCAGAAGATCGACCACCTGCAGGGGACGTAGTTTACTTCTCTCCAGATGAGAGAACACACAAAAAGATCCAAGTTTAGAATACTGTAGGGATAATCTGTTGGAGGATAATCAAGCGCAGCGAACGCTAAAACAGGAGCAATCACAAGCTCTATATCAGATATACACAAATCAAGAACTGCATTTTATCGTTCATTTAAATATATTTTGAGAAAAGAATTATTTAGTAAAATACATTACAAAATTCTCAACCTTCATTGCATGGACTTTATTTCTCGTACTTAGGCCAATGAGTCTGTGACTCAAATGGCAAACGTTTTCTTTCTTTTCCATTTCCAGCGATAGAGGTCAGCTCTCCGCGAGCCCGTTGTAGTAAGGTAATATTGTATAAAATAGATAATAGGAGCATTGTATGCATATTATAGATAAGTCCAGCATATATGTCCTTGACAGGAGACTCGGACGCAAGCTGGACCCCTCGCTATGTAGTGGGAGGAATATAGGTGACTATATCAGTCAATAGGGAGATCATCGGATCAGGTTCCGGGTCGTGGACTGCCGTGGCATCATCGCGCCAGGATTAATGTAGGCAGATCAAACAGGATCAGTGTCATAATGGATACAATAGGATAAGAGGGATTAATGATCAGGATCATTGTCAATGTCATGTGCAAAGAAAAATCACAAAGTCGCAAGTCAAAAAACAGTAACAAACACAACAAGGTTCAAAGCGAGGCTTTTGGTGACAGGATCAGGTTGCAGGCAGGTCCCGCTTGTGGCACGTATCGGTGGCAGGTGACAGGTATATAGTTATATAGTTATTTATGACTTATGTCTACAGAATGTTCATAGTTGATACTCCTGATAACCATGCATACACCATTGTGCTCATATTAATTTCCTTTACTCTGTATTACCAACTCCTTTAGGACCTCTAGAAGAATAGAGACTGTATTTTTCCGACGTAAGTCCTTCAATCGGCAGTCTAAAACCCGTTCAGAACGACTATTGAGGAACAACACTAACTCAGGGGCTCACATGCTTTACAGACCACATCGAGGCTCTCAAAAAGCGAGTTGAAACTTAAGAACATATATGGTTCTCCCCGCCACAAAAGAAAGAAGAAAAAATGAAGGTTTTACGGCTGGAGCACTGCCGAGACAGTCTCCTGGAGGAAAGCCGCTGCCAGCGATTGATCATCGAGGCCTAGTCTGAGGCCCTGCATCAAGTGTACTCCGAATCGGAGATAAGAAGAAGGGTGAGGGAATTTCCAATCAAAGACGGTCTAAATGCTTTTCCGCTTCACCATCGAGCGGATGAGTTGGACGCTCCAGCGTTGTCAAGCTGTGCGGGCCATGGACCGTAGCTTCCGAAAATCGTTGAACCCATTCTGAACGGGGTGACAAACAATCCCATTACTCCTATATCCATTCTTCACAGGTCGCTTCACATCGTTCCTCCAGACCATATCAAGAATTTCACTAACCCAACTCCAAAGAAACGGAAACAGCCATCGTGGGCCGAACGAATATTAAAACGAAGAAAAGAGATGGAAGCACTGGAGGCTTCATTATTCGCTGCTCAGTCAGCAAATACCAAAGCAAGTGCCAATCCTTAACCAACGGTACCACTTAACCTCTTCCGAGTAATTTCCTCAGTAACAGTGGCTCCACCAGAAGATCCTTGGCTGCAGGTTGATATCGATGCCCTGCTGGCCGAAGGAGATATGGTGTGAAGATATGATCACGCGAGAGTGCGTTGAATTGTTTGATAATCCTTTAATCCATGTGTGAAAAATGACTCGGAATTCTCTGGGTAGTAGTGACTGAATTTCTGATTTTTTTCTGAAGAATTTAAACATGTGTCTCAGTTTACATATAATAATAAAGCTTTAGTTGCACTTGACTCTTAGTGTTTTGCTAGTATGCTCAACTATGTTGATACTGACGGTGATGTCCATCTTGGTTCCGAGTATGAAGTGTTGTTAAAATGATATGGTGTAATTAAAACACCCTGAGGAACGAAACGATCGCAATTTTGAGAATTTTCACCTATACTGTGTGAGGACCTGCATAGTCCAACGATCTTTGCTGTTGTGGCTAATTTACGATTTTGGTGAATTTAATCTGGTTTACAACCTGTGGGTAATAACCAAATTCAGTTGTGATTTCTTTAAGGATATTACAAGTATGTCAAGTGGTGGTGATGAGAGAATGAGCATCTTTGAATCACTATTATGAATTAGTGTAATGCGGATACCGTGTTCCTGGACCTGAGACGTAAGTAAGAAAGAAAGAGGTAAGTCCTCCTATCGGCACTCAGGAACTCACACTGTGAATGTTGTGGACAGTAGTCCTAACATAGGGGCTAACCTGTCCTCAATTTCCAACCTGTTTGTGCATTTTCAACATGATCCATCTTCATGGACACACGTAAGGGAGATAAATCGTAAGTCATGAAGGAAGCTTAGGGGTTTAGACTGAATACTCAAATAATTACCTTATGTGATCAAAAGATTTTTAACGAGGCTTTGATTTTGTACAATCAACCGCCCCCCATATAGTGTGAACAATATCATATGGCTTTTTCGAGGAGGGTCGGATTTTGTATAGAAATTCACTGGGACCAAATAGACCCGATCATTATAGACCGTAAAAATGACATATGGCCTTCTGGAGCAAATGCTCTATTATCAAATATATCGGATTATCCTGCTACAATGGGCCACTGCCTACCTACTAGCAACTTCTAATACTCCTAATCATCATCAGATCACAGAGCATACAGTCAACGGATAATTTTAGTTCAAATCAACAATTACGTTCGGATAATAGGGACTGCAACATTACAATTGAATTACCAAACAACCCGAAATCAGCAGATATATTGAATGAAATGAAATGCAATTTCTAAATATCAAATATACTTTTAACCAAAATACAAAATTCTATTATTAAATTGTACCAATTATTTTATGTTTCTACACTTATCACGACCACGTTGGATTTTAATTTTGTTACACAAAAGTTACAAAATTTAGTTTTAGCCCAACAACATTGTAGCTTAGGGTGACTCAAATCTTTAGTGATAAGCCCTAAATCTTTCGTTAATTGGCACCGGTAGATAAAACAAATTCTAAAGCTATTTCTATTGTAGGCTATTTATAACTGAATTATAATCAGATTATGAGTTTCAAATATTATTTTATATTTCCAGATAAATAAATTAATTTCCACAAGTTATATTCAATTTAATGAATGAAAAAATCATTTATCAATTATTCATTATAATTTGTTTGTTTTATTGCATCAAAGATTTCCGTTAATTGGTGAATTTATTTAACTTTAGGTAAATTTAGGAAGTAAGATATTTATGGAATATTATATAATATTTATGGAATGTTATGCAATATTTATGCAAGATATTTTAATGAATTAATATTAAATTTATTTAATTGCAATTAATTTTAATTTTATTATTAAATTATCAATTGTATTTTTGTAATTATTTATATATTAATATATTATCATAATTATTATAAATATTAATATATTATCATAATTATAATGATTATTGTTCAATAGATATTCCTGATATCAAACTGGTGTAATGAGGTGAGATATTGACTATGATTTGTATTGAATATTTTATGTGGCAGCGATTGGAAATGTTTCATGGAATCCCTGATCAATGGAAACATGGAGGGAGTCAGCAATAATATAAGCGGGGCATTTGTGAACAAGATGGTGGAGAAAGTGGAATATATTTGATATTTGAACTTATTGAATGGATATTTCTGGCTTCAGGGGAAATTGCCAATTCACATCGCATGTGAGAAAGGATTTTTGAGTATTGTCCAGTTGTTGATTGATCACAATTGCAATATTGAATGCAAGGATGATGTGGTAAATATCAATGCAAATATATCAATAATTGAATAATTGCAGGAAATGAGACCAATTCATTGGGCAAGCATCAATGGCCATGCAGATATTGTGAGATTATTGATTAATCACAATTGCAGCATTGAATGCGAGGATGAATTGGTAAATATCAATGCAAATATATCAATAATTGAATAATTGCAGGGAATGGAGACCAATTCATATAGCAATCAGCAATGACCATGCAGATATTGTGAGATTATTGATTAATCACAATTGCAGCATTGAATGCGAGGATGATGATGTAAATATCAATGCAAATATATCAATAATTGAATAATTGCAGGGAGAGAGACCAATTCATTTAGCAAGCAGCAATGGCCATGCAGATATTGTGAGATTATTGATTGCTCACAATTGCAACATTGAATGCGAGGATGAATGGGTAAATATCAATACAAATATATCAATAATTGAATAATGGCAGCGATGGAGACCAATTCATTATGCAAGCAGGAGTGGCCGTGTGGAAATAATCAAATTATTGCTCCTGAACAATTGCCAGATTAATTGCAAAGATCAAGTAAAATATTTCATATTTAGCCAATCGAATGAGAACAAATTTGTGCATTTTGATAAATAATTTAATTAATCAATAATTGGAACGGGAGAATTGAATGAACTGGGAGAAATTTCATGAGGAAATCTGAGGAAATTAGAAATCATTTTGGATATTTCTCTTTCTATATTACAGCTGCATTTGATGGCGATGGCGGCGGTGGTCAGCAGCATTTCCATTTATCCAATGGATGCAGATGAGCTCTCAGGTGGAGGTGACCAATGAGATTATTTATACATTTCATCAAGATTGCAATCCACTCGGTATTTAATCGCTGCAAATGGAAAAGAAAGAAATCATCTGATTGGATCGCATTCAATAGAATTGTGGCCAATGAAAATCTGTAGTTGTAATGTGATTATTTTATCTGGTTTCTATGAGCCATTAGGCGTGCAATATTTGGAATTTCTTCACTGCTGGTTTGTGTGAATCCATGAAATGCTTGGCAATGAAAGGCATCATAATAGATTGAATATTTCATCAGCTCAACTCATCATACATCCCACTTTGCTTCCTCCTAGGCCTGTCAGTCTGTCACTAGCCAAATCCATTCAAGCATTGATTCAGATAAGACATGAGAAGATTCTAAATGCTGGCAACCGATTGGCATCAAAATGTCAACATTGGCAATGTCAATCTCTACTCAATCTCAATTCTGTAAATCCTCCATTGATGCAAGCCTAATACTAATCCAGCAGTTTCACTGACCTAATTCCCTCTAATCAGCTTGCAGATGGCAATCATTTGGATGTCATCCTTGCTGCTTGACTAGAGATAATTATGCAAGGAATGGCTGACCACCGCAGGAAACCATTAGCAACTCTCCTCTCCTCCTGTCAGCCCTGAAATCATTACTAGATGAATCGGTCACTTAATAATGTCAATTGCTATCAAATCATCATTTTGCTTTTCTGATAATATTGACAGAAATCGATCACAAATCATTTATCAATCGATTTTGTGTTAATTATTTGATAAATCAATTTAGTTAGACATAAATGCACGTATAATTATCGATTTTATATAAATGAAATGTAAATTAGGATATTATTGATTTTTTTTTCATTTAGGTTGGACGGACTGCCCTGGATTTAGCAAAGGAATATAACCACATGGATTGTGTTGAATTATTATCCAACGGAGCCAAATTATTAAAAGTATCAATTATTTAAACTGAAAATAAATAAATATTTATTTAGTTTTTCGCTGCTATTAGACGGAATGATCCAATCGAATTCGAAAATTTATACAAATCTTGCAATTTTATTGCACAGAATTTTTATGTAAATTTATAAAGTTTTGATTGGTTTAAATTCGCATTTAGACTGGATTTTGTTTTCTGGAAATTCTATTCGAAAATAATGCTGATCGGATCATTAAAAATATTATCAATAAACCAATCAATGATAAAGTGATTGATTGATTTATTGATTGATATAATAATATAATATTCTCACCAATAGGAAATCAATGATTTCATGACAGAAATGAATAGAAATAATGTCAGAAATGCAAATCTAATGAAACAAGTTAGTGTAATAATTGGATAAGCAAATTAATAAATTCTAGTGCATGCTTTATCGCTGCGTTATTTATAAGCACGTGGAAGGATTCAAAAAATTCAAAACGGCTGAGGTGATCAATGGAAATTGTGGAATGGTAATATTAAATTGATTATTTTGCCTTGCTATTGATATTGATTAGATGTGGCCATCATTTCTGGAACTTGCTGCCGAGAAAGGTTGTGGTATTTTTATTGATGAAATCATGAAGAAAACTATTTATGATAAATCGGTGAGGAAATAATTATTTGATTTATTGATTGGAATATATATTTATTGATTTACAAATTAAATATAATTATATATAGAATTATTAATAAATTATCAATTAATATTTGTGTTGATTGATTATATTCAGATATGGGAAAATGCGATGATTAAAGCAAAGGAAAAAGGATTTCACGAAATAGAAGAAGAAATATCAGATAGAATGATTCTGTTGGAATCAAGACAGAAAGTGAATGAAAATGATATAGAAAATCAATAATTAATTTGATTAATTTTCTAGGTGAATTTCACAATATTGCACAGTGGAATATGTGACAATGATCCGGATATAGTGAAATATATCCTTGACCATCCGAATGTTGTTGATATCAATTGCAATAATGAAGTAGTTAATAATATAATACAAATATGATAAAATCAGCAATGATTTGTAGACATTCGGAACAGCTCTAGCATTAGCTCATTCCTTGCATCATTCAAAATGTATAAAAGCAATGCAGAAATATCAGCTTGAAACAAATACACAAAACAAAGTCAGGAGAGAAATAATTGATATTAATGGAATTGATATTATTTAGTATTTGCAAACTGCATTGCATGAGGCGATTGCCAGTGGGGTGGAGGAGAATTGCCAATATTTGATTGATAAGGCAATTGATATTGATCATATTGGATTTGTGAGATTTGTTGATTATTGATTGAATATATATGTGAGATATAGATGGGATTGACTGGTCTGCACTCTGCTGTGATTCGAGGCATGAGAAATGTTTCTACCAATCTCGTTATCAAGGGAGCTGACTATGTGAGATATGTTGAAGTAAGATTTCATGATTTATATAATACCAATTGTAAATTATTTCATTTCATCCCTAATATTGAAATTGATAAGCATTTAGGCCTCCCCGGTTATATTCAATACCACTTAAGGTTTGAACATTAAAAAACAATGCAATTTGTTTATCGATCTTTAAGCAAAACTCCACTAGGATATTTACTCAGCGTCGAGTAATGTAAGCATCAGGAATTTGCACACCATATCAATCCTGCAACATATTTATATACTTTTATTTATTTAATTAATTAATTAAATTACATTCTCACAATCATTGAATTAATATTTATTCAATTTCAATTATATCAATCGATCTCATCAATATGAAAAGTGCCAGAGCTAAAATTCAATAAATTAATGTTTACTTTATCAATATTGTCATTACATTGCAATTATTGATTTCTGAATTGGCAATAATTAAATTTCCAATAAAGATTTATTTCAATACAAATTTATATCATTATCAATATGAAATATTTTAACAAAGTTTCAGAAATTATAATTTCAATATTATCCAACAGATCTCATTCAAATTTTATAAAATAGTTTAGAAAATAAATAAATTTTAGTAAAAATAGTTTTACAGTTCTACATTTCTAATCTTTAATAAATTCTTGAGGCTTTCCCAATTGTTTTCCATTTTTCAAATTTACAGCTCAATTTCAAATATTGGCGGAATGTTTTTGTCCTTTGATATTTGCAATTGGTCTGAAGCTTCATGTAAACTATTCATATAAATATCATCGCCATCGCCATCATAAATTTCAAATTCAGTGTTAAAGGTTTGAGGCATTTCTCTGGGCTATAAATTATAAATATATAAATTTATTAAAAATATAGTTTGAAGAAATTTTCGGCACTGCCTTTTTCAAGTGAATAAATTCATGAGTATCACGAAACATCGATATATTACTGATTAATAGTCATCAAGCTCTCTTTTTATAAATTCAATGGAAAAACTAATAAGTGGTGAAATTGGAAAGAAAGTTCTTATAATATAAATATATAATTAAGTAATAACATACACCATGTCCTAATATGAACGGATTCCTGTAGAAATACAAAAGTTGCCACATCACAATACAGGCCATTATATCAAGCTTATGTTTTATACAAAACAATTTGATCAGAAATTGTTGAGTCCATCCTGACAGTACAATAAATGCGCGTAAGGATTTACAAAACGTGATAAACTTGAAATAAAGATAAAATGAGATCTTGTTAGCTTGGATTTGTAAATCTCGTATCTGAGAGGGTTTATCTAACGGAGGGAACCAAATGTGGAGATCTTATAAATGATTGTGAAGAGAGGCATTATTGGAAATTGTTCAATTAAAAGAATTGAATGAAGAATATTTATATAAATTACCAAATTATGCCATAGAGATAAATAGCCAATTATAACAACGTATAATATCAACGAATAATTAATCTAAATAATCCAATAATATCTCAAGTAAAATGTTTTATAAATAAAATATGGATCTGATCAATAATTGAATTAATTAATTGAATATTAATATTGTGTGCAAGTATAGTTGGTTGAAATTGATATAATATCCAGCAGCAATGATCGGTATCAGTTGTTAGAAGCAATTAAATTCAAGTCTTCTTCAAGCATTTATTTTTATAACAACTCCAAATTGAGTCGTTTACTAGAGTATTTCAACACCGAGGCGTGATAATTATTAATATTAATGTAATTACTGGTCATACATTTAATTGATTTAATTTAATATAATTTAATATAATATGATATAATTTATGATATATAGATTTACTAACTCCTTACATCAGTAATGGATGCAAAATGGTATTTATCATCAGGAATCAGAACTATGTAGTGAGTGCTGACTCATATTGGAGCTTTCATTACCTCATATGAGGGCCCCTCAGAAACTAAAGTTAATTCTGGAATATTCACATCTCGCAATGAGTAACTTGGACCATCATGGCATTGAAAATGGTTCTCCATCAATGCTATGTTGACTAAATGAGATATGCGGTTGCATCTACAAAGGTTGAAAAGCCCGCAATTAAACATTAGAAACATGTAAAAATAACAAAATGATTAAAGAAACAAAAGCTATTGGTGGCCATTTTGTCCTTTGAATTTGTCTTTGTAAATAATTGAACTTGTAAATGATATATTTTATTATATATTCCGGGGCCCAAACCAAGTATAAATTCATAATCCAACTGATCATTGCAATTGTATCACATTAGTACTCATGTCCCATGAATTATTAGGAAGCCCACTAGAGATGGGATAACATATGAAGCCATTACATCTTGCCCCAGTCACGGAAGCCCCAGTTGACCCCATTGAATATGAGTAGAAATAATTGCCCTACAAATGCCAGGAAATTACGAATAATAAATCTGGTCAAAATAATTTATCATAACAAATAATTAAATTTTGTTTTAATCGAATGTTTTTGTTTAAAATATATTTTTATCCTTTATATAAATGATATTTGTATGTGAATTTAATTGCTATTTAATTATTATTTCAGCTCTCTGCTCAGGCTTCTGTCAATGAAATTGGTAAGTTTTTGATTAGATTTTGATTTATTAATTATAATTAATTAAATAATCAATATATATTGATTGATCACATACAGTCAATCATTACCATCCCACTAATGAGGGCTATGAAAGCCTTTGCTATGCCATCATTTGCAAATGGAGTGAATGAGAGAGAGACGTTTATAAAGCAATTATCTTAGTTACGAAGCAGAAATATGTTTGTTTTATGACGCAGCGGATCCTCACGATCGGTGAACTTTGGGGTCATGAATTTGGCACGGGTTTTCATTTCCAATGTACAGCACTTCATTTATACTATGATTTATGGAGCTTTGAAATATCCATTCCACAAGATGCGATATTGTTTGTTGCAATTAGCACAATGCCATAGGCGCCTTTAATGCACTAGTAGTCAATGAAGGCAGCAATATCATTGGTCAATATTGGTTTGACGGTGAATTATACATTGTGGCCAATTAGGATGCACAAACCAAAAGGGTTAAGTATAGCCAAATGTTGAGATAATCACTCTATGAATAAATAATTGACATCGGCTTGAACTGTTTTGGCTTCTCATAATTGCACCTATGAGCAAAGTTGCGCGCAGTTTATGAATACCTTTCAACGTATTAAAGCATAATTATGAAAGGGATAAAATCATTGAGAATAAATTGTATAAAATAAGGAAATATGATAACCGATAAAATGCGCGCTATTCAATGACAAATATTGATTGTTCAAACCTTCCTCAGGTATAAAGCATCAAGGTTAGCTCTCAACTGCGTCGACAGCTTGATATTAGTAAAGACAATGAGAAGAGAGTTACTCAAACGTGGCGATAATTAAATAAAACCTCATAGCAAATGGCCTATTAATAAAGTCGGCGAGTTTCGTTTCGTAGATTGCTCCATTTCCACGGTTGAGATTGGCAAAGGCAAGCAAGCAGCCATAGCTAAATGTAAAATCAGGCAAAGGGAGGTAAAGTAGATTCAACGAGCTGTAAAGAAAACTCAGTATTCTTCCATAAATCAGTTAGAAAACTTTATTCATCTTCGGCCATCTTGTCGATTTGTCTCTGTCCTGTATTATTGCTTAATGGGATTTCCTTACTAATGTCATACGGTGGCTTATGCGGTACAGTACGCAGGACCTTACTTACAGCTGGCAGTATCAATTCTTATCCAATAGTATGCGGGATTCCCGATTTAGCAATAAGCAAGTAAAGGGCATGCAATACTTCATTGGCTTGTTTCGATGCCGCTGAAAACATGCCAGCTAAGATGGATTCCTCGAATGTTGATCTTTGAGCATTTGTAAATTAGATGAACTTTTATCTTTTCTATCAGGATAAATTTTGGTCAAATGTTCTTCTAATTGTGAAGGTTTCATGGCTTCATTTGGAAGGATTTCTGTCGAATCACTGCACATTGCTAAGGTATTGGTTATGGATGAGTGAATAAATCCATATGTCAAATAGTCCACATTATATTGTCTATATTTTGCTTTGAAGCCGACATGGGTGACAATCTGTGAGAATAATACAATAAAAATAATAATTATATTAAGTTGTGGTCAGCTCAGAACCGACCGCAGCTAATGAGAACATAATACAAAATATATTACTCAATAGATTGCATAAATAATATATTTTCAATAAGTAAGTCCACGAAGGTTATCCTTAGATACCGCACAGAACATTCAGCTTCACACTTGCTCTGCCTCACATATTTATAGTAAATTGTTTATTGAACCTGTGAGAACATGTATAGCTTCGATACTCTGTACTTGTGTAAATCTTGTCATGACCTGCGCACGACCTTTGCTTTGACTCGTTCCATTGCCTAAGGGGGTGGCTAGTTCTCAATGCCCCATGAAGTTGCATTAGATAAAAAACGCCCGCCCCCTAGATCTCTTCTGCATTAATCTATCATTTGCACATATTTGTCTTATGCGCATCACTTATGCACTTGTGTAAAACAAAAACAAAATTCTTGTTTCAAATATTATACTGTGCTTTTAAATTTCATCAATAAAACCTGTCAAATGATCCTTGAAACTTTGTGGCTGACCAAATGCTCCATCAGAGTCAGGCCAGAGTTTGGAGAGACCTTCCAGGAACAATGAGAGGAAATTGAAAATGAGAATGAATCATTTGGTGGCCATCTTAATATAAACAAATCAGCACAAAGATCTTGGAAACATTTAATTGAATATTATTGGTCAAAGCACATTTATCAATATTCACAATAAATATATTTTAATATTTCCGGGGGGTTAAAAATATTTCCAGTCAATTAATTAGAAATAATTTCAATTTAGTTGACAGTTTAATTACATTTATTTGAATATTTTCTAGCTATTCCATTTACCAAATCATTAATTTCACTTTCTCATATGGAAAATGCCCTAACGCTATCAATGAAATTTCATGCGACTCTTTGGCCATGCTTTCTTGAAAGGCTCAATTCAAGCAATTCAAATGTACATGATGGAAATGGAAATTCCTTGCTCCATATGGCAGTAAAATGTTTGCAGCCTGATCTGTGTAGGAAACTAATTAATGCTGGTGCCCAGGTCAACTCCATCAACAATTTAGGAATGTCGCCTTTGATTGCAATGTTTAGTGAAATTGAAATAAATATAAATGATGAAGTAATCAAAAATATTTACATTTGCTTGTAATATCCTTCCTAGAAGCTGAATAAAATGATCGATATAACAAACATACTAACTGAAAGTGGCGCTGATGTCAATGCTAAATCAGCCAATGAAATCAGTGCCTTTCAATCCGCATCAATTATTGGGAGTGAAAAGTGAATATTGTATTTATCTTGTAAATAATAAATCATAATTTATGATCAGATTAATGCTTGCACTTGTATCAAATAATCCCCACCTCAGCAATTTTTCTCCGCAAGATTTCCAATTACCTTTCATGAATCATTGGTTTGAATATGGAGAAAGATTAATAAGGCTTTTGCCAGACAATTTCCTATCTTCGAATATTACAAATGAAACATTTCAATCATTGGACAGAGCTGAGCCCAAATTAATAAAACTTCTCTTCGACAAATCCAGTTCGGAATTCCAGCAATCAATTTTGGAAAGGCTCCTTCGCAAAGCTGCTGATAACGATGGCATCGAGATATTTGATCACCTCATTCAAATAGAAATTTCGCAACCCAATGAAATAGAAAATGAAGAAACTTTGTTGACAGTCTTGATGAAAGAAAATAAAATTGAATATGCTTGGAAACTTCTCGATTCAATAAATAAATTGAAATTTGTCAACCTTAGGAACAGAAGAAATCAAACCCCTCTCCAAGTAGCGATTGAAATGGAGGAATTTGATTTGATTGATCATATAATTCCTGAATCAGAAGGATTAGATAATGAAGATGATGATGGGAGGACTGCATTGACAGAATTATTGGAGAAAATATCGATTTGCACAAATGTATTGATTGATTGATTGATTTGTGCTTTATGAATATTTATTGATTTCTAGGCAAATTCCAAAAGAAAGCTGATGTCAAATATTCGGACAATAATTTCCTTAGGTGGTGATATTAATATGGTAACATCTCGCGGCAGGCGGATACTTGACGCATGTACGGATAGGAATATCAAGGCAGATGTTGAGGAATTTTACAGGAAACGCCTCACAAATTTGAACATGGAAAAGGAGAGATCAGTAAAATATAATTTATTATCATTATTATTATTATTATTATTTCCCAATTTAGCTATGCAACATTTGTATGGATAATGTTGTAAATATTGCGCTGCAATGTGGGCATTTGCTATGTGGGAATTGTTCTGATCAACTGTTTGTTTGTCCTCTTTGTAACGCTGAGATCATTTCTCGTATGCAACTTTATTTCAACTGATTTTATTAATTTATATTTCACTTTGCTCCTTGTTTAAATGCTGAACATTTTTATTTAATTTATGCTTTGCTTTTATTGATTTCATCTGATTAATGAATTGTTTTTATTATTTGTTTGTTTTAATGCTTCAAATTTATTTGAATAGATTCTCATTGGAACCTCATAGGAAGTGCTGAATGAAGGAGAAATGATTGGTGCCAGAATGATATTGGGGTCGGATATAAAGGTATATGAGAGATAATGAAAATAATCAATGCAGCTATGAATCCACCATGTTGTTTATACATAATCTTTCTTTATTTTACAGTTTATTAACGATTTTTGT
>CAUHTR010002299.1:0-61021 GCA_959609185.1 Schmidtea polychroa
ATCTAACTTACATTATATCGAAATAATTTTAAAAAATTACTAAAAAAACCCTGAAAACTAATTAAAAATAAATTATAATACAAATGTTGACTAAAAGCAATAATTAAGAACTTGAATAATAATGTCATAATTACATAAAATCAAAATTCAAGTCTTAAAATTTACTTTAAATTGAAAAACTTACTTGAAAATCATTTCTAAAATTGATAAAATGAAATTACAGACTTCATTTTCTGAGAAATTGTGAGTCACCTACAACTGGTGTACACACCAACGTGTATTATAGAAACTTTTATATTTCGGAATTAAGTGTAGCACAATTAATAACAATGCTCACCCACAATAAAGGATTGTTAATTGTTGTAGGAGGTGGTAGAAAATCACAGTAAGTAAAAATGGTCATAAATGCACTGCCCTGTAGAAAGGCTTCTCAATGGTGACGTGATAAAATAAAATTTGTGTCAGAGAATCAAAATCGAAAAGTTTTGACATTTTATTGAGCAATATTCCCGATGGTATGACTAAATAATGAAAGCTTTGAGGTATGGCTTCCACTAAGTGAAGAAGTTGTTTGTCTGTATAGCTGCAGACTTTTTTCAGATTTTTGCAGATTTCAGACTTTGATATTTTATAAATTCATTGACTTTATTAATATAATTGTCATTTCTAGAGTGTCTCAAACAGTAGACGAGTGAGTATTTATAAAAATTTTTATTTTTCAATATTTAATTTTTAAAAATATTATATATATTAAAAAGAGAGTTTAAAGACTATAAATCAGTAATATATCGATGTTTTTTGATACTCACGAATTTTCGGCATTGCATTTTTCAAGTGAATTTCACTTGAAAAAATGCAATGCCGAAAATTTGTGAGTATCAAAAAACATCGATATATTACTGATTTATAGTCTTCAGGCTCTCTTTTTAATAAATTCAATGTAAAAAATAATCAGTGGCGAAATTGGAAAAAAAAGTTCTTATAATAAATATATTATATTTCTATTATAATTTTTAGTTAACCTTAATGTCTTATTTAAACATGGTGTAAGGCGCTAAGGGATTGATATAATGCATATAATACATTGTACATCATATAAAGTATTAGATTATTGACATCTTGTTGCCCAATTTCTATTAAAAGTTTCAAGAGAAAGTCTCACTTATAAGGAAAATCACAATAGTGACGAGTTCGTTATCTCTACGAAAAAGAACAAAACTTAGTGATTTTGAAATAAATCTTTATATCTTGAAAAGTATGGCATACATACCTGACACTAGGAGAATTTAAATGAATTAAATGTCTTAAGCGGTTGTTATTAACCACTTGCGCTATGATTTAATTTTCGGTAGCTGAGCCGCGCTCTACAATATAAAGTATCGTAAGGCATCGACGCCTCACCGCGTCAGCGAGCTCAGAGGTTTGACCAGTGCTTAGCGTGAGGGTAGGGTCTTACATAAAAGATTTACACGAATATAAATAATTATTCACATCATATAAAGTATTAGATTATTGACATCTTGTTGCCCAATTTCTATTAAAAGTTTCAAGAGAACGTCTCACTTTTAAGGAAAATCACAATAGTGACGAGTTCGTTATCTCTACGAAAAAGAACACAACTTAGTGATTTTAAAATAAATCTTTATATCTTGAAAAGTATGGCATACATACCTGACACTAGGAGAATTTAAATGAATTAAATGTCTTAAGCGGTTGTTATTAACCACTTGCGCTATGATTAAATTTTCGGTAGCTGAGCCGCGCTCTACAATATAAAGTATCGTAAGGCATCGACGCCTCACCGCGTCAGCGAGCTCAGAGGTTTGACCAGTGCTTAGCGCGAGGGTAGGGTCTTACATAAAAGATTTACACGAATATAAATAATTATTCACAACAACAATAAATTTTATTAATCAATAGTCTACTTTTGTTTTTGTTTTTGCGACAAATACTATCGACGTGGTATACACATCACTTGCAGTTCTGAAAAAAATCATCAAGACGTGCCTGGCACGTCAATATAGCGCAAGTGGTTAATGAATTGATAAAATTTTAAGTAATTCTGAATAATGTCTCCCTTTTATTAGAAATTACGTATCTAATTAAATTTTAATTATTGAAACAAAAATTGACTAATAACATGAAACGTATAAGGAGTTAGTAGACCTCTATATAAAATTATTATGGTTAAATGGTAGAAGTGAGATCAGTTAGTAGAAATAATTATTTCTGTTAAATTTTTATATTTAAATTCTATATTAAATTATATCATATTATATTAAATTATATTAAATTAAATCAATTAAATGTATGACCAGTAATTACATTAATATTAATAATTATCACGCCTCTGTTTAAATACGCTAGTAAACGGCACAATTTTGAAGTTGTTATAAAAATAAATGCTCAAAGAAGATTTGAATTTAATTGCGTCTAACAAAACGCTTAGTAAATTTATAAAATTTATACTTTTTGAACATTTTGTACGTTTGTGATTTAATTTGTTTTGTTCTTTAGTTGTACAGTTATTTAACTTATTTCTTTTTTTATCAAATTCAATATAAAACATTTATATTTTTAAAAATAAAAAATAAAATTTTTCTTTTAATGACTATTATTTTTTATCTAGAATGCTATGAATCGATTAAACCGGGTTGGTATTTAATTTTTCAGTTAATTATTTTGATTTAAAATTACGAATAATAAAAATTATTTTAAAAAACACTATTACCTTGCTTTGCGACGATACTTGGTTTCCAAAAAAATCATCGCAAGCCGAAAGTCGCAATTCAAAATAAACTTTAATATGAAGTTGTGTATACCAGTAGTTCTCAGTCTTTTTAAAATGTTTTACCGGGATGTAGTAGACAATAAATATATTTTTGAGAAAAACTAGTCCTAAAAATGGGGTGCAGTCCTAAAAGAAGAGGCAGGGCGCTTACTGTAAATAAAAATATACTTACATATTTAACTTTCGCTATTTTGTGCAATTTCGCGATATTTGTTGCGTACGAGTTGTACCATTGCACTCTTGGTTACCATTGTAATTGTAAGCAATTGTAATCTACCTTAAACATGAATAGAACCATACAAGCTGATGCAAATTACCTCTCAGAGCTGTTATAGGGCGAATAAATGTGTGCGATACGACTTAAGTCGAATACCAAACATGTAAAAACATGATTCTCGTGCGTTAATCGTCGGAGAGACACGAACTTTGTTTGGCTTTTGGTTGTTAAGAAATGACAGCTCTGCCTCTGTTTCATGATTATGCGTCACGTTGTTACCAACCATTATAGAATGGGAAAGTATTCGGATTGAAAAGACACAATACGTTTGATGATTTATTGTATAAAAACACATTATTTTACGCAAAATATTGTTCTCCTTATTATTCATCGCGTACCGGTATCTCGACATTAGCGAGCCGGTACCGGTACGCGTACCACAGGTTAGGAACCACTGGTATATCCGAAAGATTCGTTCCAATTACGATTGCATTAAATTTCTTGAATTTATTCACGTTTCTTTAATTTCGCTACGTGGAAAGCTATTTGTCACCATGTTTTCGCTAAAATCAAGGTAGTTCTATTTAAATAACAAAAAAACATCAAAGAAATCAAACAAAATATAATCACTGTAACTGGTATTTTTTTTAAAGATAATTTTGTCTGCCAATTTTGTTTGCATCGCATCATGAAAAGACGCAAACTGAAACGTTGCAAAACGAGGTATAAAGTTTCTAAACCAAATAAATTTAAATTAATTATTGTCAATTAACTAGAAAACTGGCTAATGTCTTCTTTTCTAATTATAATAATATATTGCCATTTATGTATAAAAAGTGATTTCAATGATTGAAATTATTAGAAAAGCAAATAATACTTTTGAGTAAAAATAAACGAAAAACGTATAAAAATATTGAAAGGTGAAAATTATGGACTTATATAGTCGTTGTGTTCTTGTTGACATTTACAGCAAAGTACTGCAATCGATTGTAATTTATTGACATTCTAGAATTCTGTGCGATATTATTGTCCTAGATACCATGTAAGTGTGAAACCGGTCAGGTTCCAGGGTACATATATATGCACCGCAAGAATAATGCTCCAATATGATCAAAAGTCACCAAATAAGCAATAAATAATAAAATAACAATTAATGAATAATAAAACAAATATAATAAAATAACAATGCAAGAAGTTGCAAATATTAATATATTGAAAGCGCTATAGAAACGGTGGAACTTGAACGGTGAAAAAAACTTGACAATTTGTAAATACATTTTGATTCTTTATATTTTATGCCATTGAACTTTTAAGAACTAAGTAGTCGTTACACCAATTCTACATCAAGGAATCTTTTGAAGGAACAACGCTTTTTATTAATCTTTAGTTAATTATAATTAATAGGACTAAAATGAATCTGTATGAATTTTGAAAGATGAACATGATTGACTTCAACCTTTAAATAACAGAGTAATAAGCTGGAAGCAGCGAAACAGCTCGTTAAGAGGAAAACCGAGATACTTGAACCTCATGGCATCGACCCAACGATTTAAATTATCTAGCTGAAAGTGCTAAAATTCGAATAGAAAGAAAGTGATGAATTAAGGTCACAACCGATAGTACTTAAAGTGAATCAAGTCAACATGATTCAGACCAGATCAAATGCAGGAAGCACAGACGTCCACTTAGAAAAGACGTGTGACAACTTAGTCACAGAAAATCGAACACAACGCCTTGTGATAAGTCAACAGTGCGTGTATTCTTGACAGTATACACTGAGACCGAACCAAGAGAGGGCAGAAAGGAGAAATATCGTTCCAGCACATTACCTATTAAAATGGAGATTTAAAAAACCAAAGAAAACAAACCCAGTCGAGAGAAATGGCTCAGAAAGCGCCTCCGCCTGGAACATAAGTTTCTAAACCAATTCCCATAAGTTTATGTGATAGAGGACCTACTAAGGAATGTCTGATAGTCATGGGAATGAGCACCTCAAGAATGATTAAACTATTTGGAATGTTATAATAATTTAATGAATGTATTTCACCGTGTCGACAGTTTTGTTTCAACATAAATTTGTTATCATGTCTAGGGTAGACGAGTAACGGGATAGCTTTCGAAAGGGTGAAAGTTATCGTGGTAACGAGTCTCATCGGCCTTCTGTGCAGTACCAATGCACTGCAAAGCAGCAAAAAGAAACTCTTCAAGACGCATAATTTCCAACTTAATTGAACAATTGTTTCTTGCACATGACCATTTTAAATTGATCTGGGAAAATACTCGTTGAGATAGAAATTAGATGTTGATATGCTTAAAATTAATGAAATTTACTTGTAAATAATTTTAGTCTATTTTTGAATACCTGATGCCATGTTGTTGGAAGAACGATTGTGAAAAAGAATTGTGAAGAAAATAATTGCGAAGAATAATTGTTGGAGAAGATTTGAATAAAAGAATTAATTGAAAAACTTAAACGAAAAGAAGTTACTTGATTATTTGAATAAACTTGTGAAGGTCAAAGAAAACATACCGCTCAAAGTCCCAGATGATAAACCAATCAGTAATTTTTGATCTTTTAATCCGGTGTTATACACAAGTGCTATTCCTCACCGAGTGTTGTAATAAGGATTGTATAGTCACAAAGCAGAGTGTTGTATTGATTGTCAGTGTAAAGAGAAAGTTTATTTGTGATTATCTATAAAGATTTCTGTTGTCAAGTGTTATTGTGAATCGGTCAAAGACACGCTTGGAGTCAGAGTAACATTTAAATTTGTCACTAACTCAATAACCCAACAAAAAACATAATTTTTAAAATGAAAAATATAAAATAATATTTTTTTAAATGTAAAATTAAACTAAATACTGCTCGTTTTGAGCGTGTGATGATTTGTGCTGTTAACCCAGATGTTGCCAAAACTATTTTATTCAAAAAAAAAACATAAAATTAGTAAAATCTTATTTAAAGTAGCTAAATAAAGTTATTATACAAAATCAAGAATAAACAAAGAAGTTAACTGGTCAAGACTTGTAATTGTGATGTGCTAAACACATTCTTATTATAGATATCTCTAACTAACTAGCGTATACAAAATAAAAAAATATATAAGGAGCGTTCTTTTAAAAGGACGGTGGCAACATTTGGGTTAATCTAAATCGCATGAAATAAAGTTGAAAAGTTTATTTATAATACATTTATAATACATATTTATAATTATTTATAATTTCTACTTTTAGCTTAATTTTACAATTAAAAAAAATATTATTTTATATTTTATTTTTCATTTTAAAAAATTATGTTTTTTATTACGATAGCTATAATCTTTTGTGATCCAAATATTGGTCTTATAAAATTTTGATCTCACGACAAAATTATTTAATTTAATGATTAAACATTTTGACAAAATGATTAAACATTTAGGAAAAGAATAAAAAATATGTTACCTGGATTATCACTTGTAAAAAACGTAACACTCCAGTCCTTCTTCTGCTACCAAATTATTTTGTATTAAATAAAATAAACATTTTATTCATTTTTGAATATCGCGTGTGTGAGAATATATTTTTGCCCAAAAATCTGATGATGACAGCTGAATTTACGAAATATATATTGAAAAAATATATTTTTTAAAAAATTAATCTTAAAATTATTACCAAAATTGATTTTTTTTATTGTTTTATTAATTATATATGTTAAATAATATAATTTTATTTTTTAAGGAAAGGAAAAGTTTCACTAGTAGAGTAAGCAAATGAAATATTAATATTATTAAATTATTTATTCATTTGAATTATTTTCAAATTATTTCATATTTACAGGAAAAATTGAATTACTTTCCAAATCGAGTAAATAATATTTTTATTAAATATTTAAATATTAATATAAAATTTTAAATAAAAGCTAATACTTTTTTCTTCATTAAATTTTAATAATTAAGTTGCCGGAATAATATTATAAAAGCTAAACAGAAATGTTAATAATTGTACTTGATGTTTTGCGAAATATTATTTCCGCAATAGATGTCTTAAGCATTTTTTCTCATATGCTGTTTTCAATATATATTATTTTTAAATGATGTCTGTATTGCAACTTCTTTTCAAGCTCTTTCACATTCTGCTGAGTGACCAACTGTGTAAGGAACGGTGACATGTTTAGCCGAAACACCAAACGATTAAATTCATATTAATTAGCTTTCCGTTTCTCGACCATAAAAAAATATGATATTTTCTTTTCTTCGGAGTAGTTCTTAATTACAAATACTTTTCTGCAATGTTACAAAATCTATTTTTTAACAACATTTAATGTAATTTTTATGTTTTTAGAATTTACAAATACAGTCAACCCTGTTCAATATGAACACCAGCATTCCGATTTCTTCAAATGTTCATATTAAAAAATAATATGAATAGATAATAACATAAAAATATAAAAGATTTCAAAAAAATGTATTTATTACACCTATTTATCACAATTTTTATTTCTTTGACTCGTAATAAAGTGTGCGATTTTTTTTTCTTTTTCTCCTTGATTTTCATTAATCAAATCTCATATTTTGTTCATCTTATCAGGAATATTAGATTGGAAGTATTTTTGAAGGTTTCTAGCATACTCATAGGCTTCAAATTCTGTTATTACTGCATCTTCTTTTACTTCTTCAAAAGAATTATCATTTGTTTCTTTATTTTCAGAACTTTCATTTCTATACTTTTCTACTAGATCAAACAAGAGATGTTCTCCAAATTTTGGATTGATTTCAAACCATGGAAAATTATCACATTCAGCGTTCACTTCTATAACATACTCATTTTCGAAAGACTTGGTAAAACAATTAGAAATAGTCGCAGGTTTTACACTATTCCATGCTTTCGAAATCCAAACTACTATTCACTTAGATACTTAAATCTTTTCTCTTTCGTTTTGAATTTGTGTTTTTCATGTTCATAAAAGACAGTTAAAAATGAAATATTGAAAAAAAATTAATAATTTATTTTACACTACTTTTTTTTGTTCATTGTTCAAAATAAACAGTGTTCGTATTATAAAACATAATTTCATATGAAAACCAAATGATTTCTAATAATTTTTGAATTAAATGTTCATATTAAGCAGGATTCATATTGAACAGGGTTGACTGTATTGGATTATTCATATTTAATATTTTCCCTCTCATTATAAATATAAAAGTCTCACGTTTCATTCTTTAACTGTCAAATAAGCCGCATTTTTCCAAAAAAAACTGAATTTTTCTTTTGAATAAGAAAAGAAATATCGTTTTATTTAAAATAGAAATTAAATTATTACAAAATTTATTAAAATTTCCAAATAAATCTGTCAATTTCAGCCGGGTTCCATGCGACCAAGAAAATATGGTTCAGAAGTTGATTTAAGGGTAAGTTTTAATCATATAATAGTTGCGATATAGAGATTTTTTATAGAAATTCGACAGTTATTAGAAAATAACGATTTATATGTTTTGTAAAACAGGTAAATTATTTGAAAGAAAAATGTAATTGAAAATTGAATATTACAGTTATACAGTAAAAATTTATCAAAATATATAGTACCATATAATTTAATAGGTTGCTCTGAAAACAATGACCGATCTTAATAATATATTACTTCAAAGGTTCTTTGATAGTGAATATTTTACTTTGGTTTTATTTACACACTTTATAAAGGTTGCGCCGAAATATCTTGTACTTTATATATTGTTTTGATTTAAAGTCTTACAAACATTAAGCTTAATTCACTTGAAAGGTTAACATGATTGATGATAACAATAATGGTAATAGGAAAACTGGTAATATTAATAATTGCGATATAAATATCAGTATATGTAGACAAGAAGCACAAATATAAAACAATGAAACTAACTGATAGTTGATACTTTTTTTAATAAATAAGAGTAGGTAGTTAGTAGCCCGCGGCAGCAATAGGGGGGGGGGGGGGTAAAAATGTTGCAAACTTTTGATTGCATAACCTTTTCCGTAGACATTTTTTGATTACATAATTGTTGCCGCATGCTCCAATGATTTTTTTCTGGGATTTTAAATACAAAAATTTTTTTTTCAATAAACAAGCCAAGGATAAGTATTATTTGGGTGGGTCTCCTTGGTCCTGAGAATTTCAATAGAAAAAGGTAGTCTACACTAAAAAAGCATGGATTATTCAGACTATAGTGAGGGGGTTTCCATAGTCCTGGGATTTTCAATACAAAAATCCGACTATCAATAAAAAAGCATGGTAATTTAAGGTCTCAGGATATTTTCAATACAAAAAGACAGTCTACACTAAAAAACAGTGGTAATTTAAGGTCTCAGGATATTTTCAATACAAAAAGCAAAGGATAAGTCAGTATTATTTGAGTGGGTCTCGATGGTCCTGGGATTTTCAATACAAAAATCCGATTATCACTAAAAATGCATGGAATTTTAAAAGTAAATTCAGGTGGGTCTCCTTGGTCCTGAGAATTTCAATAGAAAAAGGCGGTTTACACTAAAAAAGTATGGTAATTCAAGGTCTCAGGTTATTTTCAATACAAAAAGGTGGTCTACACTAAAAAACATGGTAAATTTTTTAAAATAAAGCAAATTATGGGTCTAAAAATAGGATTACAGTAAATTATGGACTAAGATTTTTAAATTAAAGTAAATTATGGTCCAAATTTTTGAATTACATTAAATAATGGGTCTAAAAATTGAATTACAGTAATCAATGGTCAATAATTTTAATTTAAAGTTAAATAAGTAAATTAAAGGCTAAATTATGAAATTAAAGTAAATCAAGGTCCAAAATTTTAAACTAAAGTAAATGATGGGTCTAATAATTGAATTAAAGTAATCAATGGGCTGAAATAAGTAAATTAAGGTTCAAATTAGTAAATTAAGATCCAAAAAAAAATAAATTAAAGTAATCAATGGGTTCAAATGAGTTAATTAAGGTTCTAGAAAAAAAAAATTAAATTAAATTAATCAACAGGTTCAAATAAGTTAATTAAGGTTCTAAAAAAAAATTAAATTAAAGTAATCAATGGGTTCAAATGAGTTAATTAAGGTTCTAAAAAAAAACTTAATTTAAATTAATCAACGGGTTCAAATAAGTTAATTAAGGTCTAAAATTTAAAATTAAAGCAATCAATGAGTTCAAATAAGTAAATTAAGGTCCAAATATTTAAATTAAAGTAATCAATGGGCTCAAATAACTAAATTAAGGTTCTAAAAAATAAAATTAAAGTTAATTAAGGTCCAAATTTTAAAATTAAGTAATCAATGGTAAAAAAAAAACTTTAAATTAAAGTGAAATAAGTAAATTTAAGTAATGTAATAAGTAAAAAAAGTTAAAGTTAGATTTTAAAATTTATTAACAAAAAGTTGAAGGTGATTGAGAATTGAAAATTTTAAATGAAAATTTTTAACGTATATTTTTTAAGATAATTTTTAATAGACATTTTTATGAAATATTTTTCAATGTTAATTTCAGATGAAAATTTATATGAAATATTTTTCAATGTTAATTTTAGATGAAAATTTTAATGAAATAATTATTTTTTAAGTTAATTTTTATGAATTATTTTTCAATGTTAATTTTAGATGGAAAGTTTTATGTATTATTTTTCAATAGTAATTAAAGATGCAAATCATTGTCAATTAATCATTCACTACATGAAATTATTGGTTAAATATGAAAATAAGGGCTATATTTGGTTGTAAATTATGGTAAAAAAATTTAAATAAAGTAATACAAGGATAAATAGGTAAATTAATGTTTTATTTTTAAATTATAGGTTCAAAACTTTAAATTAAAATTTATAAACAAAAAGTTGGAATAACCAACCGCTTCTGAGAAATAAAAATTTAAAATAAAATTTTTAAGAAATAATTTTTTAAAGTCAAATTTTAATAGAAACTTTTATGGAATAATTTTTTTAAGTTAATTTTTATTGAAAATATTTATGAAATATTTTTTTTTAAGTTAAATTTGAATAGAAATTTTTATGGTATAATTTTTGAAGCTAATTTTAAATAGAAATTTTAATGAATTAATAATTGTCAAAGACAAATTTAAATGGAAATTTTAATGAAATAATTTTCAAAGGCAAATTTAGATGCAAATTTCAATGATAATAAAAATTAATAATAAAAATAATATTAATATTAATAATAATAATACTAATAATAATAATAATAATAATAATAATAATAATAATAATAATAATAATAATAATAATAATAATAATAATAATAATAATAATCATAATAATCATAATAAAAATAATATTAATATTAATAAAAATAATAATCATAATAAAAATAATATTAATATTAATAAAAATATTAATAATAAGTATAATAATAAAAAATAATAATAAAAAATAATAAAAATATTAATAATAATTATAATAATAAAAAATAATGATAATCATAATAAAAAATAAAAATAAAAATAATAATAAAAATAATAATAATATTGATAAAAATAATAATAATAATAATAATAATAATAATAATAATAATAATAATAATAATAATAATAATAATAATAATTAAACAATCGGATACCAACAACTATCAGGTACAACTAGATACCAAGTACATACAACCAACTACTAAGTACCTACAACTATGTACTAACAACCAACTAAGTATTCTTTATTGTATTTTATGAAATGTTTTTAAATTAATTTTTTATCTGTCTTCAAAAATATGTTTAATTACAATCAGTAGAAAAAATCTTTTCAAAATGTCTAAATTTAACAAACATGTTGATTTTCATCAAAAAACCACAACTCAATCACTTTAAAACACCACGTGAAATTCAAAATAATTTAAATTACAATGAAATACTAATGAATTCTAATTTACAAAAACATCTTCTTTTAAATGATAACTTATTATTGCAAAGTAAAAATCACATTCAATAACTACTTATTGTTGATCAGTTTTATTATATATACTCTTAGTCTATCCGACAGGATGTTTTGACCCGCTAAGGGTACTGGTCGTAAGGGTACTGGTCGTAAGGGTACTGGTCGTAAGGGTATTGGTCGTAAGGGTACTGGTCGTAAGGGTATTGGTAACACTCAACCACCACCTACCCATTAACTAGCTACTAGATACTAACAACCAGTTACCTGCTACCAAGTACTAACAACGAACAACAACCAGGTACTAAGCATTATCAACCTACAACTATATAACAACAATCAGTAAACAATATTGTACCAACTACCAAATACAAGATACCAACAACTTAGTACCAACAACCAGTAACCTACGAACATGTACTAACAACCAAGTAAAAACAATCAAGTAATAACAAATATATCTTTAAAAGAAAATCATCTTCACTTACAATATTGATCACTCTCAACCCCCACCTACTCATTAATTAGCTACCACTAGGTTTCAAACAACAAAATACTAAACACTTACAACCATGTACTAACAACCACCATCAAAACCTATCGAGAAATTAACAAATATATACAACTATATGACAACAATCAGTAATCAACACTGTACCAACTACCAAATACAAGATACCAAGTACCAACAATCAACTAACAACACATAAAAATAATAGCAATTAAATACAAAATATTCTTCATCACATGCAATATATTCTTGTCATCATCTACAACTAAACTCTATCAATCAGATACCAAATATTAACAACCAGATACTTACAACCAACAACTATGTAATAAAAAATTGATCTTTAAAAGAAAATACTCTTCACTTGAAAAATTGGATGAAAAATTAATAAAAAAAAATGCAATTCATTAATTAACTGATTACCAGTACTTGTATGATTTTCCAATAACTAGATAAAAATTAAATAAATCTTTGTAAAAATTTAAATTATTCAAAACATAATAAATAACAAAATGTAATGGACGAAAGAACTTTAAATTCTAGTCATTAATCATCCAGTAAATAAAAAAAAATACTGATCATTTAAGTTAATCAACTAAGATAATAAAGATAATAAGATCTAGTAGATTAAATAAATTAACTGAAATAAATTAATTCAGTATGAATTCATTACCATTATCAAAGTCAACAATCTACAATAAAAATAATTATCATTAAATTCCAAAAGAGACTAGATAACTAATGATAACATCTAATAAACCAGTAAATTCATTTAAATGTCAATAATTGGTATATCCAAGTAAATTTTCTAAAATAATTCAAGTTAATCAACTAAGATAATAAAGATAATAAGATCTAGTAGATAATTTATTTTGATTGAATAAATTAATTGAAATAAATTAATTTTAATTATTTTTTAAAAGTAATACACGTATATTCAAATCTATTTACTAATTCCTCAAATTATACACAAAATTCAGTATGAATTCATTACCATTATCAAAGTCAACAATCTATAATAAAAATAATTATCATTAAATTCCAAAAGAAACTAGATAACTAATGATAACATCTAATAAACCAGTAAATTCATTTAAATGTCAATAATTGGTATATCCAAGTAAATTTTCTACTAAAATCATCTAGAAAGCATCAAATTTCCATGAAATATCAATGTCTTTAAAGATAAGTATTTTATCGATAAATACCCTTAAAAGGCTATATATTTCCCTCAGACTAATAAGATTCCTTAAAATCCCCTTTAAATGACTATAATTCTAACTTTAATTCGTATTATCACAAATATTTCCCTATAAAACAGGTAAAATCATTAACTCTAAATAATTTATAAAATCTAATGATAAAACCGGTTATAATTAAATTTTTGTTAATCACTGTACTCGAAATTTAAAATAAATATTGCTTGAAATTTGACTGTACAATATAACTGAGTAGTTGCATAGAAAGATTAAATTTATCCATATTTCTTCAAATGATCATTTTTACCAATATCCAACCGATTTAATTACTAATTAAAATCACCCGATAGATTTCTCCCAATAAAGATCAATTTTCTTTAGTCGACGTTTTAAATCAATATTTCCAACTTTTGTCGTTGTCCGTCTAAATAAAGATAAAAATAATTTAAAGTTGATATCAATCCCAATTATCTGTAAAGATTTCATTGTCAAAACCAAGTAAATCGATCATTATCCCTACTTAATAAAACAATGTTCTAAATTAATTTACTGTGCATTAATCACAACCTAATAAAACGATATAAGTTCACATTATTATTGATTCATAACTGACTAATGTATTGACATTTCCCTTAAAACAATGATATATTCCCATCTTAACCCATCCTTCATTAAATTCAATCGAATATATCTCCCTTACAATGATATATTCCTACCTTATCCGATCTCTCATTAAATCTAACCAACTATATCTCCCTTAAAAGATCATATTTTCCCATCTTAACCGATCTCTCATTAAATCCCACCAACTATATCCCCCTTAAAAGATCATATATTCCAACCTTATCCGATCTCTCATTAAATCTCACCGACAATATCCCAGCTTAACCGATCTCTCACCAAATATTTCTACCCCTTTAAACATCTATCCGACTATATCCATTAATTCTACCCACTTGAATCCTCCTTTAATTCAATCAATCCTCTTAAAATTCTTAGAGAATTCTTCAAAAATATGAATTTTTATTAACTGTTATCGACATCCAAAATACATCTATGAAATAATTTAGTATCTAAATTCACGTAGTAAAAGATCAAAATTCACTAAAATTTTCTACAAATATTTAACCCATCAAATACCTAACTAGAGATGATATATATTAATTGACCAAGCAATAATAACAAACTAAATCATAAATTTCAAGTAAATTTAAAATATCTATTCGAGATAAAGTTAACTGGTTTCTTAGCTTATGTTTTTTTTTTAAAAAGTTCATCAATGTGTAAATATTCTTAGAAAATTATTGAAAAAAATTATTTAGTCAAATGCATTACAAAGTCATCTAAAATTAAACCAATTACATAATTATTAACCTAACAGTCATTAAAAAAAATTAATTTTTATTTAAAATTTAACAAATTATCAAGAAATTCAATTAAAATCATCATTAAAACTTTAAATTTTTTAATAAATCAACATGAAATTCTTAGAAAATATATGAAAAAAATATTATTACAAAGTCATATCCTATCACGTGATTATTAACCTAACTATCATTAAAAATAATTTTTATTTAAAATTAAAAATGCATCCAATTATCAAGAAATTAATTAAATTTATCTTAGAACTAACTTAAAATTTTTAAATATTCATTCAATCCACATGAAATTCACGAAAATGATAAAAATTCACAAAAACCATCAACTCTAAAAAAAAAAATTACTAATGAATACCTTAAACACAAAAATTTATCTAAATAATCTTTCAAATTAATTCATTAAAATTGAAGACAACACGCTCTATTTCGTCATTACATTCAATTAAAATTAAATAAATCAAGATAAGAACTTTGATAAAAAATATTATTCTAAAATGGTAAGAATTAACACTGTAGTGTTAAATGAAAAGGTAATTATTCTTTAAATCTAATTATAATTATAATCATAATTTCTTTAATTTAACCCTTTATTTACTTAATTTAGTCCTTGTTTACCGAATATAGAAGTTTAAAATATAGACCATTGATTACTTTAATTTAAAAATGTATCCCTTAATTTACATAATTTCCATCTAAAATCATTTCAAAAAATTTTTTCTAAAATTGTCATTGAAAAATATTTCATAAAAATTTTTATTAAAAATTACCATTGAAAAATTATTCATAAAAATTTTCATTAAAAAATTTCAATTCTCAAACACCTTCTATTATTTTGTTAATAAATTTAAAATCTTACTTTAATTTGCTTATTACATTACTTATTTAAAAATTATTAATTTAATTTACTTATTTAAAATATTTGACCATTAATTACTTAATTTAAAAATTTGGACCTTAATTAACTTTAATTTAATTTTTTAGAACCTTAATTTACTTTAATTTTAAATTTTGACCCTTAATTAACTTTAATTCAAAATTTGGACCTTAATTTACTTTAATTGGAAATTTTAGACCTTAATTTACTTAATTGAAATTTTAGACCTTAATTTGCTTATTTATCTTTAATTTACTTAAGTTTAAAAATATATACCATAATTTACTTTAATTTAAAATTTTAGACCATAATTTACTTAATTGAAAATTTTAGACCTTAATTTACTTAATTGAAAATTTTAGACCTTAATTTACTTAATTGAAAATTTTAGACCTTAATTGAAAATTTTAGACCTTAATTTACTTAATTGAAATTTTAGACCTTAATTTACTTAAGTTTAAAAATATATACCATAATTTACTTTAATTTTAAATTTTAGACCATAATTTACTTAATTGAAAATTTTAGACCATAATTTACTTAATTGAAATTTTAGACCTTAATTTACTTAATTGAAAATTTTAGACCTTAATTTACTTAATTGAAATTTTAGACCTTAATTTGCTTATTTATCTTTAATTTACTTAAGTTTAAAAATATATACCATAATTTACTTTAATTTAAAATTTTAGACCATAATTTACTTAATTGAAAATTTTAGACCTTAATTTACTTAATTGAAAATTTTAGACCATAATTTACTTAATTGAAATTTTAGACCTTAATTTACTTAATTGAAAATTTTAGACCTTAATTTACTTAATTGAAATTTTAGACCTTAATATGCTTATTTATCTTTAATTTACTTAAGTTTAAAAATATATACCATAATTTACTTTAATTTAAAATTTTAGACCATAATTTACTTAATTGAAAATTTTAGACCTTAATTTACTTAATTGAAAATTTTAGACCTTAATTTACTTAATTGAAAATTTTAGACCTTAATTTACTTAATTGAAATTTTAGACCTTAATTTACTTAATTGAAAATTTTAGACCTTAATTTACTTAATTGAAATTTTAGACCTTAATTTGCTTATTTATCTTTAATTTACTTAAGTTTAAAAATATATACCATAATTTACTTTAATTTAAAATTTTAGACCATAATTTACTTAATTGAAAATTTTAGACCTTAATTTACTTAATTGAAAATTTTAGACCTTAATTTACTTAATTGAAAATTTTAGACCTTAATTGAAAATTTTAGACCTTAATTTACTTAATTGAAATTTTAGACCTTAATTTACTTAATTGAAAATTTTAGACCTTAATTTACTTAAGTTTAAAAATATATACCATAATTTACTGTAATTGAAAAATTTGGACCATAATTTACTGTAATTTAATTTTTTTAGACCATAATTTCATGTAAAATTGTCATTGAAAAAATTTTCATTTCTCAGGCGCCGTTTATAGTAGGTAGTTAGGAGCCCGCCGCTGTATATGCAAGCCTTTTTTATGCTGCGTCTTTTTTTTTGCTGCAACATTTGATTGCGCAATTGTTGCAACTAATTTTTTTTTGTATTGAAAATTCTAGAAAAAAAAATAATACAATTGCTTAATAATACAAAAAAAAAACTAGTTGCAACAATTGCGTAATCAAAAGTTGCAGCAAAAAAAAAGTTGCAGCAGAACCCCCCCCCCCCCCCGGGGGGGGGTCATTGCTGCAGCGGGCTACTAACTACCTACTATAAACGGCGCCTGAGAAATGAAAATTTTTTCAATGACAATTTTACATGAAATTATGGTCTAAAAAAATTAAATTACAGTAAATTATGGTCCAAATTTTTCAATTACAGTAAATTATGGTATATATTTTTAAACTTAAGTAAATTAAAGATAAATAAGCAAATTAAGGTCTAAAATTTCAATTAAGTAAATTAAGGTCTAAAATTTTCAATTAAGTAAATTATGGTCTAAAATTTTAAATTAAAGTAAATTATGGTATATATTTTTAAACTTAAGTAAATTAAAGATAAATAAGCAAATTAAGGTCTAAAATTTCAATTAAGTAAATTAAGGTCTAAAATTTTCAATTAAGTAAATTAAGGTCTAAAATTTCAATTAAGTAAATTATGGTCTAAAATTTTCAATTAAGTAAATTATGGTCTAAAATTTAAAATTAAAGTAAATTATGGTATATATTTTTAAACTTAAGTAAATTAAGGTCTAAAATTTCAATTAAGTAAATTAAGGTCTAAAATTTTCAATTAAGGTCTAAAATTTTCAATTAAGTAAATTAAGGTCTAAAATTTTCAATTAAGTAAATTAAGGTCTAAAATTTTCAATTAAGTAAATTATGGTCTAAAATTTTAAATTAAAGTAAATTATGGTATATATTTTTAAACTTAAGTAAATTAAAGATAAATAAGCAAATTAAGGTCTAAAATTTCAATTAAGTAAATTAAGGTCTAAAATTTCCAATTAAAGTAAATTAAGGTCCAAATTTTGAATTAAAGTTAATTAAGGGTCAAAATTTAAAATTAAAGTAAATTAAGGTTCTAAAAAATTAAATTAAAGTTAATTAAGGTCCAAATTTTTAAATTAAGTAATTAATGGTCAAATATTTTAAATAAGTAAATTAAATTAATAATTTTTAAATAAGTAATGTAATAAGCAAATTAAAGTAAGATTTTAAATTTATTAACAAAATAATAGAAGGTGTTTGAGAATTGAAATTTTTTAATGAAAATTTTTATGAATAATTTTTCAATGGTAATTTTTAATAAAAATTTTTATGAAATATTTTTCAATGACAATTTTAGAAAAAATTTTTTGAAATGATTTTAGATGGAAATTATGTAAATTAAGGGATACATTTTTAAATTAAAGTAATCAATGGTCTATATTTTAAACTTCTATATTCGGTAAACAAGGACTAAATTAAGTAAATAAAGGGTTAAATTAAAGAAATTATGATTATAATTATAATTAGATTTAAAGAATAATTACCTTTTCATTTAACACTACAGTGTTAATTCTTACCATTTTAGAATAATATTTTTTATCAAAGTTCTTATCTTGATTTATTTAATTTTAATTGAATGTAATGACGAAATAGAGCGTGTTGTCTTCAATTTTAATGAATTAATTTGAAAGATTATTTAGATAAATTTTTGTGTTTAAGGTATTCATTAGTAATTTTTTTTTTTAGAGTTGATGGTTTTTGTGAATTTTTATCATTTTCGTGAATTTCATGTGGATTGAATGAATATTTAAAAATTTTAAGTTAGTTCTAAGATAAATTTAATTAATTTCTTGATAATTGGATGCATTTTTAATTTTAAATAAAAATTATTTTTAATGATAGTTAGGTTAATAATCACGTGATAGGATATGACTTTGTAATAATATTTTTTTCATATATTTTCTAAGAATTTCATGTTGATTTATTAAAAAATTTAAAGTTTTAATGATGATTTTAATTGAATTTCTTGATAATTTGTTAAATTTTAAATAAAAATTAATTTTTTTTAATGACTGTTAGGTTAATAATTATGTAATTGGTTTAATTTTAGATGACTTTGTAATGCATTTGACTAAATAATTTTTTTCAATAATTTTCTAAGAATATTTACACATTGATGAACTTTTTAAAAAAAAACATAAGCTAAGAAACCAGTTAACTTTATCTCGAATAGATATTTTAAATTTACTTGAAATTTATGATTTAGTTTGTTATTATTGCTTGGTCAATTAATATATATCATCTCTAGTTAGGTATTTGATGGGTTAAATATTTGTAGAAAATTTTAGTGAATTTTGATCTTTTACTACGTGAATTTAGATACTAAATTATTTCATAGATGTATTTTGGATGTCGATAACAGTTAATAAAAATTCATATTTTTGAAGAATTCTCTAAGAATTTTAAGAGGATTGATTGAATTAAAGGAGGATTCAAGTGGGTAGAATTAATGGATATAGTCGGATAGATGTTTAAAGGGGTAGAAATATTTGGTGAGAGATCGGTTAAGCTGGGATATTGTCGGTGAGATTTAATGAGAGATCGGATAAGGTTGGAATATATGATCTTTTAAGGGGGATATAGTTGGTGGGATTTAATGAGAGATCGGTTAAGATGGGAAAATATGATCTTTTAAGGGAGATATAGTTGGTTAGATTTAATGAGAGATCGGATAAGGTAGGAATATATCATTGTAAGGGAGATATATTCGATTGAATTTAATGAAGGATGGGTTAAGATGGGAATATATCATTGTTTTAAGGGAAATGTCAATACATTAGTCAGTTATGAATCAATAATAATGTGAACTTATATCGTTTTATTAGGTTGTGATTAATGCACAGTAAATTAATTTAGAACATTGTTTTATTAAGTAGGGATAATGATCGATTTACTTGGTTTTGACAATGAAATCTTTACAGATAATTGGGATTGATATCAACTTTAAATTATTTTTATCTTTATTTAGACGGACAACGACAAAAGTTGGAAATATTGATTTAAAACGTCGACTAAAGAAAATTGATCTTTATTGGGAGAAATCTATCGGGTGATTTTAATTAGTAATTAAATCGGTTGGATATTGGTAAAAATGATCATTTGAAGAAATATGGATAAATTTAATCTTTCTATGCAACTACTCAGTTATATTGTACAGTCAAATTTCAAGCAATATTTATTTTAAATTTCGAGTACAGTGATTAACAAAAATTTAATTATAACCGGTTTTATCATTAGATTTTATAAATTATTTAGAGTTAATGATTTTACCTGTTTTATAGGGAAATATTTGTGATAATACGAATTAAAGTTAGAATTATAGTCATTTAAAGGGGATTTTAAGGAATCTTATTAGTCTGAGGGAAATATATAGCCTTTTAAGGGTATTTATCGATAAAATACTTATCTTTAAAGACATTGATATTTCATGGAAATTTGATGCTTTCTAGATGATTTTAGTAGAAAATTTACTTGGATATACCAATTATTGACATTTAAATGAATTTACTGGTTTATTAGATGTTATCATTAGTTATCTAGTTTCTTTTGGAATTTAATGATAATTATTTTTATTATAGATTGTTGACTTTGATAATGGTAATGAATTCATACTGAATTTTGTGTATAATTTGAGGAATTAGTAAATAGATTTGAATATACGTGTATTACTTTTAAAAAATAATTAAAATTAATTTATTTCAATTAATTTATTCAATCAAAATAAATTATCTACTAGATCTTATTATCTTTATTATCTTAGTTGATTAACTTGAATTATTTTAGAAAATTTACTTGGATATACCAATTATTGACATTTAAATGAATTTACTGGTTTATTAGATGTTATCATTAGTTATCTAGTCTCTTTTGGAATTTAATGATAATTATTTTTATTGTAGATTGTTGACTTTGATAATGGTAATGAATTCATACTGAATTAATTTATTTCAGTTAATTTATTTAATCTACTAGATCTTATTATCTTTATTATCTTAGTTGATTAACTTAAATGATCAGTATTTTTTTTTATTTACTGGATGATTAATGACTAGAATTTAAAGTTCTTTCGTCCATTACATTTTGTTATTTATTATGTTTTGAATAATTTAAATTTTTACAAAGATTTATTTAATTTTTATCTAGTTATTGGAAAATCATACAAGTACTGGTAATCAGTTAATTAATGAATTGCATTTTTTTTTATTAATTTTTCATCCAATTTTTCAAGTGAAGAGTATTTTCTTTTAAAGATCAATTTTTTATTACATAGTTGTTGGTTGTAAGTATCTGGTTGTTAATATTTGGTATCTGATTGATAGAGTTTAGTTGTAGATGATGACAAGAATATATTGCATGTGATGAAGAATATTTTGTATTTAATTGCTATTATTTTTATGTGTTGTTAGTTGATTGTTGGTACTTGGTATCTTGTATTTGGTAGTTGGTACAGTGTTGATTACTGATTGTTGTCATATAGTTGTATATATTTGTTAATTTCTCGATAGGTTTTGATGGTGGTTGTTAGTACATGGTTGTAAGTGTTTAGTATTTTGTTGTTTGAAACCTAGTGGTAGCTAATTAATGAGTAGGTGGGGGTTGAGAGTGATCAATATTGTAAGTGAAGATGATTTTCTTTTAAAGATATATTTGTTATTACTTGATTGTTTTTACTTGGTTGTTAGTACATGTTCGTAGGTTACTGGTTGTTGGTACTAAGTTGTTGGTATCTTGTATTTGGTAGTTGGTACAATATTGTTTACTGATTGTTGTTATATAGTTGTAGGTTGATAATGCTTAGTACCTGGTTGTTGTTCGTTGTTAGTACTTGGTAGCAGGTAACTGGTTGTTAGTATCTAGTAGCTAGTTAATGGGTAGGTGGTGGTTGAGTGTTACCAATACCCTTACGACCAGTACCCTTACGACCAATACCCTTACGACCAGTACCCTTACGACCAGTACCCTTACGACCAGTACCCTTAGCGGGTCAAAACATCCTGTCGGATAGACTAAGAGTATATATAATAAAACTGATCAACAATAAGTAGTTATTGAATGTGATTTTTACTTTGCAATAATAAGTTATCATTTAAAAGAAGATGTTTTTGTAAATTAGAATTCATTAGTATTTCATTGTAATTTAAATTATTTTGAATTTCACGTGGTGTTTTAAAGTGATTGAGTTGTGGTTTTTTGATGAAAATCAACATGTTTGTTAAATTTAGACATTTTGAAAAGATTTTTTCTACTGATTGTAATTAAACATATTTTTGAAGACAGATAAAAAATTAATTTAAAAACATTTCATAAAATACAATAAAGAATACTTAGTTGGTTGTTAGTACATAGTTGTAGGTACTTAGTAGTTGGTTGTATGTACTTGGTATCTAGTTGTACCTGATAGTTGTTGGTATCCGATTGTTTAATTATTATTATTATTATTATTATTATTATTATTATTATTATTATTATTATTATTATTATTATTATTATTATTATTTTTATCAATATTATTATTATTTTTATTATTATTTTTATTTTTATTTTTTATTATGATTATCATTATTTTTTATTATTATAATTATTATTAATATTTTTATTATTTTTTATTATTATTTTTTATTATTATACTTATTATTAATATTTTTATTAATATTAATATTATTTTTATTATGATTATTATTTTTATTAATATTAATATTATTTTTATTATGATTATTATGATTATTATTATTATTATTATTATTATTATTATTATTATTATTATTATTATTATTATTATTATTATTATTAGTATTATTATTATTAATATTAATATTATTTTTATTATTAATTTTTATTATCATTGAAATTTGCATCTAAATTTGCCTTTGAAAATTATTTCATTAAAATTTCCATTTAAATTTGTCTTTGACAATTATTAATTCATTAAAATTTCTATTTAAAATTAGCTTCAAAAATTATACCATAAAAATTTCTATTCAAATTTAACTTAAAAAAAAATATTTCATAAATATTTTCAATAAAAATTAACTTAAAAAAATTATTCCATAAAAGTTTCTATTAAAATTTGACTTTAAAAAATTATTTCTTAAAAATTTTATTTTAAATTTTTATTTCTCAGAAGCGGTTGGTTATTCCAACTTTTTGTTTATAAATTTTAATTTAAAGTTTTGAACCTATAATTTAAAAATAAAACATTAATTTACCTATTTATCCTTGTATTACTTTATTTAAATTTTTTTACCATAATTTACAACCAAATATAGCCCTTATTTTCATATTTAACCAATAATTTCATGTAGTGAATGATTAATTGACAATGATTTGCATCTTTAATTACTATTGAAAAATAATACATAAAACTTTCCATCTAAAATTAACATTGAAAAATAATTCATAAAAATTAACTTAAAAAATAATTATTTCATTAAAATTTTCATCTAAAATTAACATTGAAAAATATTTCATATAAATTTTCATCTGAAATTAACATTGAAAAATATTTCATAAAAATGTCTATTAAAAATTATCTTAAAAAATATACGTTAAAAATTTTCATTTAAAATTTTCAATTCTCAATCACCTTCAACTTTTTGTTAATAAATTTTAAAATCTAACTTTAACTTTTTTTACTTATTACATTACTTAAATTTACTTATTTCACTTTAATTTAAAGTTTTTTTTTACCATTGATTACTTAATTTTAAAATTTGGACCTTAATTAACTTTAATTTTATTTTTTAGAACCTTAATTTAGTTATTTGAGCCAATTGATTACTTTAATTTAAATATTTGGACCTTAATTTACTTATTTGAACTCATTGATTGCTTTAATTTTAAATTTTAGACCTTAATTAACTTATTTGAACCCGTTGATTAATTTAAATTAAGTTTTTTTTTAGAACCTTAATTAACTCATTTGAACCCATTGATTACTTTAATTTAATTTTTTTTTAGAACCTTAATTAACTTATTTGAACCTGTTGATTAATTTAATTTAATTTTTTTTTTCTAGAACCTTAATTAACTCATTTGAACCCATTGATTACTTTAATTTATTTTTTTTTGGATCTTAATTTACTAATTTGAACCTTAATTTACTTATTTCAGCCCATTGATTACTTTAATTCAATTATTAGACCCATCATTTACTTTAGTTTAAAATTTTGGACCTTGATTTACTTTAATTTCATAATTTAGCCTTTAATTTACTTATTTAACTTTAAATTAAAATTATTGACCATTGATTACTGTAATTCAATTTTTAGACCCATTATTTAATGTAATTCAAAAATTTGGACCATAATTTACTTTAATTTAAAAATCTTAGTCCATAATTTACTGTAATCCTATTTTTAGACCCATAATTTGCTTTATTTTAAAAAATTTACCATGTTTTTTAGTGTAGACCACCTTTTTGTATTGAAAATAACCTGAGACCTTGAATTACCATACTTTTTTAGTGTAAACCGCCTTTTTCTATTGAAATTCTCAGGACCAAGGAGACCCACCTGAATTTACTTTTAAAATTCCATGCATTTTTAGTGATAATCGGATTTTTGTATTGAAAATCCCAGGACCATCGAGACCCACTCAAATAATACTGACTTATCCTTTGCTTTTTGTATTGAAAATATCCTGAGACCTTAAATTACCACTGTTTTTTAGTGTAGACTGTCTTTTTGTATTGAAAATATCCTGAGACCTTAAATTACCATGCTTTTTTATTGATAGTCGGATTTTTGTATTGAAAATCCCAGGACTATGGAAACCCCCTCACTATAGTCTGAATAATCCATGCTTTTTTAGTGTAGACTACCTTTTTCTATTGAAATTCTCAGGACCAAGGAGACCCACCCAAATAATACTTATCCTTGGCTTGTTTATTGAAAAAAAAATTTTTGTATTTAAAATCCCAGAAAAAAATCATTGGAGCATGCGGCAACAATTATGTAATCAAAAAATGTCTACGGAAAAGGTTATGCAATCAAAAGTTTGCAACATTTTTACCCCCCCCCCTATTGCTGCCGCGGGCTACTAACTACCTACTAATAAGAATAACAATTTTCAATTTTTTGTAGTCTAACTTTGTCAGTAGTATGAAGAATAAAAACATATATCATATAAAACAAATCAATAATCTTATTGTATAGAAATAAACAGACTATGTGGTTATTTTTAACGCTGCGTTGAATACAATCATTTGTATAGAAATTGCAGTGGTAGAAAAATCAAATTTAACACACAAACACAAAATATTAAAAATCCATGTAAACTTCCAATGTGTGTAAAATTTTGCATGGAATAAAATCATTTAAAATTTTTGAAGAAACAAAGGCAAAAAAATTTAATTCCAAAACCTTTACTGAATTCAATTGTACTATAGAATTGTAGAGAAAATTAGGAGAAAAAATTGTAAATTATGAAATAAATTCCCTTTTTAACGGTTATAGAGAAAATTAGGAGAAAAAATTGTAAATTATGAAATAAAATTCCATAAATTTACATAAATCCCTATAATTTGAAAATTTTGAGAGATAAACTAAAAAACTCAATGTAGAAATAAATATAAAAACTAATATAAAACTAAGAACTTTCACAAAAATGCATAAATATAATGAAAATATGTAGAAAATAATAGAAAAACAGCAAATTTAATGTCAACATATTATCCATAAAAACAAATTTAGTAAATTCATAATTTAAAAAAATTATTTCACGACAAATTATGACTCATCTTTTGGTTTGCAGATCGACTTGTATTATTAATGATTTTATTCGATGGAAACAAGTGTATATATATATATATATAACTTATGAAATTTGAAATACATTAGTTAACAATGTTCATTGATATTATCTTTGAAATAATGATGCCATTTATTATGTTAAAATACCCATGAAGCTAAAAAGAAATTTATCTTAATAATTTACTTATTATTTCTCAGAAAAATAAATAGTATTAAATAAATTAAATTTTTACACTAAACGAAAATTATATTAAGAAAATCTAAAAATTATATTTTTTTAATAAATAATTAACAATAAATATATTTAAATCATTAATCAAATCGCATAAAGGAATTTATTCCGAGTTTATCAGGTAAAAGTCAGAATAGTCGAATATGGAAGTAAAAAAAAGTCAACAGATCGTGAAAAAATAGCCGACTGCAAACCTATAAAAATAACCGACATCCAACAAATCCCAAAAAAATCGTCGACAATTTAATGCAAATTTTTTTGTGGAAAAGGCAACTAATAAAAGTTAGTTATTATAAATTTTCCGTACGGTCGGGGGGGGGGGGGTGCGGGTGTTGAATGTACGTATACCCTTATGACATATACCCTTAGACGCTGTACCCCTAGGGGGACAAAACATCCTGTCGGATAGTCTACTACTATATAAGGTAAGACTTTTGTATCTCCGCAACTATATGTTTTTTCGTAAATTTTTCAACGGAATCTAAGTAAAAAAGTGACGGACTACTTCTCTGCAAAGTTTCAATTTAAATTTCCATCGGGAACACATAGGAAAAACTATTTTTTAGGATTTAATATTGTCGGCTATTTTTTTGTACTACATTTTCGACGATTTTTTCGGGTTTCAACATTGGCAACGATTTTAACCAATTAAAGCTTTTTTTCTTTGGCGACGATTTTTTTGACTTCCATATTCGACTATTCTAACCCTCACCGTTTATCATAACATAAATAATTTATTGCATAAATTATCATTATTATATTTCTAATTAAATATTTTAATTAACATTTAGATGCTTTCTTTGTGTACTTCAATCATGAAACAGTGCGAATATGGAAACAAAATTAATGGGAAATTATTATTACCAGTTATAATTTTATAAATTATATCAAAACTTTTCTCAGTGAATTATTTTTCTCAACATTCAGATTTATCAATGTATAAAAATTGTATGAATATTTTACTTATCAGTTGAATTTGTATGACAAACTTGTATTTCTATATAAAATTTGCATCGTACTTTTTACATTGAAATTAATTTATACTGCTCAATCAAATTTATATTAAATTTTTAAAATTTATTTTCAAATCAAGCATTATTTTGCGTCGTAAAATTTATGGAAATTTCATCGTTCTAAAGGTTTGGTTGGAAAATTGTTGTAATTTCATTTCACAAATATGTGATTTGCTTCATGATATTTGCAAACATTAATTTCAGGATTTAAGCTAAAAGTTTTAAAATAAAATCTATTTCAATAAAAACTTTGTCTCACCACAACATTTATATGTCATGAAACAGAAATGTAATAATAAATTAAAAACCAGACACCAAAACCACATATCGCGAAATTCTTGTAAATTTCCACCTCCCAACTATACCAGACGCTATCTCAATGTCATATATATATATATATATATATATATATATATATATATATATATATATATATATATATATATATATATATATATATTCAGTGTTAGAGCCACTTCGAGTCCCAGGTCTGACATCATATGTGGCCCTTATATAATGAAAAATATGACAAAAATGTACACTTTTTACTGATTAAAATTTTATTATTTCAAAACTTTAAAAAATCTAATTCGAAATATATTAATAATTAAATACATTTAAAAATGAGCTCTTCGAGCTTTTAGAGCTGCAAACGAACTTATTTATTCGGAATAGTCCACATTTCTTGCAATGTCACAATTAATATTTAGCGTCCTCAAACCATTTACATGATCCTGGAGCATGGTTGATCTTAAATAATTTTTTATGCGTTTGAGTACGCTTAAACTCCTCTACTACTAGTATCAAAAATGTGTTGTTTGGGGGCCCCTTAAATTAAGAGGCGCATGTCAAAAGACCTTCCTGAACCCCCTTCTTCTGGGGCCTGTATATATTTATACAAACTTTTATAATTTTGGTACCTGCATTCATGAAATTGGAAAAATAATAAATTTCAAAAAATGATTAATAGGTGACGATATTAAACATAAAATGTTACACAAATTAATATAAAATTACCATTCACCGAGCATAAATTCCGTAGATACGAAAAAGTGAGAACATAAATTTTAAGAAGTTTAAAAAATGAGAATTTTAGAGGTATTTACGATGTCCACTGATGTATTCTCTCTCCTTTTGAAATCAGTGAGTGTAATTATTTAAGCTGAATCAATTTTTTTGTATTTAATTGATTGTTTTAAACCAGTGATGCGTAAACTTTTCCGGACTGCTACCCCCTTTAAATAAAAAAATATTCGACCGTACCTAGTAAAATTTATTGAAAATATTAAAAAAACTCTTCGAATAGCATTTTTCACAAATGTAGTTATACAAAATTTGAAGAATATTTTTTATTAGATTTCAAAAAAAATTTTTATTAGATAAAAATATATTAGTAGATGCAATAAGTTTCAGTATTTTTAATTTGAGTTCTAATTCACCCTCACAAAAATATCAATTTTTTTGATTTAATTTCGGTTCGAGGCCCTGATTAAAATACCATGTATAATTAATTAATTAAAAAATTTCTAAGATATCCTTGTTTATTTAAATCAATAATTTAAATAATATATTGTTTCATTTAAAAAATAAATTTTATTGTTAAGCTTAGTTAATGTAATGATTATGTTTAAGTAAATATTATATTCTTACTTATGCAAAGAATTAAAATTTTAATGGAAAACAATCAATTATTTGTTATGCTTTTTATGAAAGATTTTCAACTGTGTATGTTCATTTAAATAATTTGATTTGTTAACAGCTATGTTATTATTAGTTCGAAAATTAGGTGAGCAAACTCACGTAGTATTTTATATTTTATTGTTAACAAAAGAAGTAACGTGCTACAGTAATTTTATTAAAAAAATACTTCAAAGTTACAAAATCTATTTTTCAGTGAACATCATGTTCGATAATGTCGGCCTGAACCAAACTGCAGTTTGTTACGTATCGCAAAGTTCTAATTTTACTGTTTCCTTCCAATTTAAAGTTTATTTCCATAATATTGAAGTAGCATTGCCATGTTATCAGCCGATTTCTAATTTATCTGAATTCGATCGCGTTTATGTATTACCCAATCTGTATGTTTTGAATGAAAGTTCATTAATTATAAAAATTGAATTTATTCCTTACGTATTGAAACTTGAGTGTATCGCATCAGGAAATGGAATATCAAAAAATGCAGTTAGATATATTAATCAAACAGGTATATATTTATATATATATATATATATATATATATATATATATATATATATATATATATATATATATATATAATTTATGTTTTATAAAGAAAAATAATTTAATAATCAAATATATAGGAATCCAAGGAGTTAAAAATAAATCTAATCTATATTGCATATGTTTAGGTCTCCCTATTTGTAATTCTAAACTTATGTCCGATTAGATAAATATGTTCAAAACAAAAGATCGTATAATTAAATAAGTCCACATACACAAGGGGTAACATGTCTGATTAAATCAAATAAAATACGTCCAATAAATATTGATAATGATTAACTTTGTGCAATTGCACATTTGTCTGAATTTGATATTTCATTGGGTTGCCTGGGAGTTTGAGTTTGATATTGAGAACTATCTCTATCGCTTTTTCGCTATAGATGTTGAACCGAAATTTGTTTGACCCGGTCCTATAATCACCTGTTAGGACGAATGGTGTTATGGGCCTGCCCCTCTCATCTAACACACATTATATCAATTTGTAATAGAAATTTTTATTATACTTATTTTTCTATTTTATATGATATGCTTCAAATACTCTTTTAGTTGATGTGTTTTCGTGGATTTTAAATCTGAGTTCCAATTTAGCAATATGGTTAAATAAAGATTTTTTCAAGATCTTCGATGCTTGATCTATAACTTTTAGAATTAGTAATTGATCCCATTTTCTATTTCAGATTTTCCTGTAGTAGGTTACGAAGAAATTACAAAAATGTATGGAATATGTACAAATCTTCCATTTATTTATGTTTCAGAATTTTACTGTCATTTTGCATCCGATATTGTAAAATTGGGATTTTCATCAGTTCCTAGTAATGTGGGATATAATTATGTAAATTTATATAATTTATTAAATGTTACGGAAAGAACTATACATTTTAATTATGAATATTTAATAGAAGATATATGGTGTTATTGTAATGGATCACTTCGCCTACGTCCTTATATCACATTTTCTACGACACGGTTTATATTACCAAAAAGAAGTATATTTTTTTCTAATTTATATTGCGTTTATAATGCTGCTGGCTAGAATTAGTTAGATAGGCTAAATCAGCGATGGACAACCCAAATCAATCGAAGGGCCAAATTTTCGGAAAAATACTATCACGGGCCACAATAAATTCATTTAAATAAATATAACTCGTTTTTACGATTCAAGTAAACTTAGAATCAATTTTTTAAATTAAAAACATCCTTAATTCGAATATGAATTCTAAAAAGACAATTATTGATTTGATGTTTAAAATTGTGTCCGGGCCACATCAAAACGCTTCGCGGGCCACCGGTTGGCCATGGCTGGGCTAAACACGTTAAACCTTTCCTAACTAAATGTAATTATTATGGTTTGGAGGTTTAAATTGTGTGTTCGCATGAAATTAGTATAATTGTGTTGGTAAGTGCGTGCGAGTGTAAGGAAATTTGAAGAGCCCAGCCGAGTCTCCAGTAAATAAACTGTCTGGGTACAGCTGGGGTGAATGTATGTTAGGGTGTATATATTAAAATATAAAAATATACAATAAAATTAATAATAACAATTCTATCACATAAACTTTTATTTAAGAAAAGTCAATAGTAGAACCTGAGATTGTCGGATAGTCCAAGATCAAGAATATCTTCTGTTTATATCGGATACGATCTTTTGACTCGAAACTTTTCAGGTGGAATTTGGCTTTGGATTGTTCTTCAATTTTTTCTTTTCTAAATTTCCGTATTTTCAGGGTTTATAGAGCAATTATTAGATTCGGTATTAGCTGATCTATTTAATAGTTTCTTCTATTTGGCTCAGAATTGTTCAAATTTTCCTTATTCTAATTTTCCGTATTTCCAGAATTTATAGAAAAATTTCTAGATTCAGTATTATAGTTAAATTTTTTATTGGTTTTTTTCAAATTTTTTTATCTTAGTTTTCGATTTTTCATTTTTACTATAGCGACAATTTACTATAGTAAATTATCGCTATATAGTTTTTTTAAGACTTTTTATTTCATGATGTTAAAGGAGTAAAAACAAAACTTAATTGAGGTTCTGTTTTGACTCATAATTATGATAAAAATATAACATTCTAGTACAGTAATAATAATCATAAACTAAACCAGAAATTAGCATGTATATTGGGGAAATAAAAATAAAGTGGTGTCATTTATTGGTGAAACAAAATATTAATTTTGACAATATGGCTTTATTAATTTTTTACAAAAACCAGTTTCCTAACCTTATTTAAAATCAGGACACTTCCATCAATATTCATCACACACAGAATCATAACTTTTTTGTCATTTTGTGTTAAATTAAGAACAATACATTGATCTATATTTTAAAAGAATAACGAAAGATATTAAAACCTTGTTTCCTTTAATTTTGATTAATTCATAGAACAACCAATCATGATTTATTTAGAATCCTTTAAAATCGCTAATTATCGAATTAATGTGTGATAAAACTGTTGTTGAGGTCTCACTATTTGAAAACCCCAACTTACTGGTTCTTATATAACTAATTCAATAACAATAAGACTATTTAACAAAATTTTATTAATAGATAAAATTCACCTTTTGAACTATACAATTTATTTTCCAAGCTTTTCCAAAATTCACAGATCAATAATAGGTGCGTATTATGTTCTTTTTAATATAGTATGTTGTGTATTGTGTATTAATTACTGCTTCTTTATGGAAATTATGTGAAACGTTTCTGTTCTGTTTCGCTATTAAATTATTCTCAGGATTACCCTTTGAATAGTTAAGACGCTAATTTTTGGCGACTACACTAGTTTTGTGAGTCGTTTATATACTAAATTTTTCTACATAAATTAATTTTATTTATTTTAGACTTTCATTTTTCTCTATACATAAATTGATTTTATTTATTTCAGTCTCCTCAGACTGATATTAAATTTCATTAAAATTTAAAACTGATTAGCTTGACATTATAAATTAATTAGATTATTATTATTGCTTGTAAAAATTAATTTCTTTTTAAATACCCTTTAATTTTTGTGTTTACGAATTATAAGTGTACATAAAATTCATAACAAAATACAACTCCGATAAAACTAAAAAATTATATACAATAGATGAATGTCAATAAAAATGAAATTCAATAAAGTTAAAAACAAAGAAAATATTAACAGTTATTGTTATTATTTGAGGAATTGGATTGTTCAGCTATTGGGAATTTGAATTGTTGAGCTGTTGGAGAGGATTTTTATTTATCTACGTTCTTCGGCGTACACATTGACCCTGTATTTGTTTGGCTATGACCTGTAATATTTATCTTGGTTAAATGTAGTGATGGGTATGCCCTCATCATCTAACACTGTCTATACAAGATATTCTAGTCATTATACATCATTCAGTGTTACTTATTGTGTCAATCTTGCAATCATACATTTAATTGGTTATTAGAATCAATTTCAAAAACAATATTACTGGTATTTTGTTTACCAAAGCGCATAAATTATGGGACTTTTAGAAACAAATTAAGGTCTATTGTAAGGTATTGTAAACTAGTTAATTATACATCGCATCTGTGTGCGCGTTGAATATTGATTGTATTTGCCCGTTGGGGTAGTATATTCTGGATTCTTGTTTCGAATAAATTAATGGATAATTTTATTCTACAAGTTTTTTGGATTTTTATGATTTGATTTGGGTTAGTTTTAAAAGGTAGTTTTTTGTAATTTTTTAAAATAAAGATGTTTTCTCAAGTTCAGTTTTTTATAATTTTGAATGATATCACAAAAGAAAGAAATTATGACAGACAAGGGATACAAGTTATAGAATCACTGTCGAAAGAGAAATTGTTTGAGATATTAAAGTTAAGCTTTCGTATACTCTTGATTTTGAATACGAAGTTCCATATGGACAAACTATGACTGTTGGAAATGAAAGATTCCGTTCTCCTGAATCAATGTTTCAACCATCTTTATTGGGAATGGAAACTGTTGGTATTCATGAGATGACCTATAACAATATGATGAAATGCGATGTGGATATTCGAAAAGATTTATATTCGATGACAATGAGGAATCAACAATAAACAATATATAAATAATTACACACACACTTGAAATAAGAACACAAATTATAGATGAACGGCATAAAATAACTACATTTACTATACACCTGTTTACGTGGAATAAGAACAAAATATTTTTTAAAAAATTGATAAACATGTATTAAAGATACACTTGCCTGTCTGTTGAATTTTAATGTTGCATGAAATAATATTTAATATAGAAATCGATTTTGTAGAAAAAATAACTTTAAATACACAAACACAATATAAAAAAAATTCAAGAACTTTCGATATGTTTAACTGGTGCATAAAATAATAGCATTTGAAATTTTATTTTTTAAAGAAACAATGACAGATAGAAATTTAATGCCAAAAGCTCTATTGAATTTAAGCTTACTAATCTAGAATTGTCAAAAAAATAAAGATAATAAACAGTAAATTTTGAAGATGAATTTCGTTTTAAAAGCTTAGTATGACTACCACAAATTTCATTTAGCTATATAATTTGCAAATCTTGGAAAGATAAATTTAAAAAAATCAATGTAAAAATATAAAAACACAATTTTGTAAATAAACGTCAATTTCTGCCAAAAATGCATAAATAAAATGAAAATATGCTTCGAATATTTATAAATATCAAAATTAAGTTAAAAATTATTAAAACTTTTTTTAAATTGTAAAAAATCTAAAAAACGAAATTTAGAAAATTTTTAATTAAAAAATATATTTATTAGAAAACTATTTTATTTTGAATTATAAATTTAGAGCCATTACTTATAAATATTATTCCTTTTCCTCCGGCTCTTGGTGTTAAAATAGAATGTCGATTTAATTATACCACATTTTATGCCATTTGCAAATGGGTATGTTCTTACTGTTATGTCAATGATCCATACAGTATTTACCTATGCAAATATACTCGAATTTCATCTCCTATACTAATGTTTTCTTTCCCATTACAATTCAAAGACAAAAAAGATGCTTGCCTTTGCAAATGTCATGTACCAAATTTTTATCCACCGATCATGAGAGTCCACATAGATTTGCCTCGTAGTAAATTAGTTTATATTTGTCTAAAAACGATTGTTATATCATTTTATAATAATGGTGATGAAATAATATATGGTGATTATTAATTTAATGGATAATGTGCATCTAAATCCACAATCTTGTCGAAGTTAGAATTGTCCGGATAAAATTACATCAGATATTCCTTGAAAATAAGATTCCTCTTTATATCTCTGGAAATCTGTATTTTCTTCAAATCTGGAACTCATCTTTATATTCTCCTTTTGTTGAATGACTAAATTTCTCTCTCATAACTTCTTTCCACTGTCCTCTATTCTGTAAAGTTTTATACCAATAGATATAAAACTTATAATTAATTAGGATTTAATAATTGATCTCTTTGTGTTAATAAAATTTAAAGATTTATTGTCAAATTTATATTTGCAAGACTAAAAAATTTTAAATGAGTTTGCATCTCTAATCTGATCAACGTGGTTGTTCATTTTTCCTCATCTAAATTTTAATTAGCTTTTTGTTCTTATTTTACTACCTCCTCGGATTAAATTTGTGTTCCTACTGATACAAAAATTTATTTGGGGTTAATATTATTTTATTAAAAAATTACTATTTTGGGTAGAACGAATTACTTTTATTTATTCTTATTTATACATTGGCATATCCTGATATCAGTATGCACTTCAAAATGTTCTATTTCCTCTTCGTCCCCTTTCTCTTCTTCACTTATAGTTACAGTTTCATGTTTATATTCAGAATCAGCATTAACATCAGCATCTCCCTTATTTTCGTCCGAAATATTATCCGAAAATGATTTTTGATAAAACACCTTAATTACGGCTAACTGGATGCCGTGGGCGAAACATAGCTGATAATGACTAACATCAATCAATCTGCCTACCTTTTTCAAAATCGCGGCTCCATCCGTAGTAATTGAAATTACATTCTCCGTTGGAATATTGAATTCTTGGAGTTTGTTTTGAAATATACGTGAATTATTTATCGGCAGGCATTGACCCTTCAAGCCTTACCAAACCAATATACATCATCATACGAGTAAATATTCACATTCATAAACCTTCGATTCTTCAAAGACGTCCATTCGTTTAAAGTCAAGTTGAATAATTCACCATGGCTTATCCTTTCTGATAATTCGTTGTCGTATTTTGTTACCATAATCCATAACTATTCTTTTTATCGTCATTGGTGATTTAGGGATTTCACATCCTTTTGATTTAAACAATTTTTGCAGATCGTATGAAGTGCAAATCTTTTTGACAGGCAATCTGGTGCCGTCAGTCGCGCTAAATCAGCGGGAAATGAGTTGTCAATGGTTTTAATTTGTATGAAATAGTTGGAAATTTTATTCCGAGAATTAGTATCATCCGAAACGGAAATGTTGGAACTAATTTTAGAGTTACATGATTCAACAGCTTCTAAGTTAAGTGTTTCTCTCTTTTGAAGATTAATGCTGTGTTTTCTGATAAGGTGATTATGCAAGCCACTTGTGCTTTTGCCTGCGCATTTTATCGTTGTATTACACCTTTTGCATACAGCTGAATTCCCGTCTTTCATGCGCGTAAAATTATTCCAAAGATCTTTCTTTCTTGCTGCAGACATGGATTAGCTATAACAGTTTACAATAAATATTTAATTAGAATTTAATATTTTAATAATTAAATTTAATAATAAAAATAATAATAAGTTTGATTTATTTTCAATGTTATTATTTTATTGTGATTCATTAAAAGGAGCAAGCACAGAATAACCACCTACTTAAAACGGAAATTGTCAATCACATCATTTTGAGAAGTATAAAAATTTAATCATGATAAATTTTACAGAAAAAAATAACTCATTGTTCAAAATTGAATTTTATTTAAAATATCTCGTGGTAAAACTTCTTGATATTGTAGATATTCCCGTGACTCACCAATAAACACTGGATACAATAGGTCAAACGTTGTGATAAAATAACGTCACATGTCAGTACTCTATAGCGTTAAAACATTACAAAACTTTACCGGTTTACCGGTAATTTATTGAAAAAAACCGGTAAATGTAAATACACTAATATGAAAAAATTTACCGGCTAACCAGTAAACAAAATTTAAAATTATTTTATTAACTGTCATAGAAAATTCGAAGCATTGCTTTGTTTAAATTTAATGTCAGGTGAAAATAAGAAGCGTAAATCAATAGATTTAGCTACAAAAGTTGAAATCATTAAAGTAGTGGATGAGAACAAATCTTCAAAGGAAATAAATAAATAAACATTTCTAATTGAATTTATTTGAATTTATTTATAATAAGTGTGTATGTTGACAATATTTTTTTAAATATTACAAACATTTATTTTTTATTGGTCGCTTATAAAAATGTTTTAAAATTTTTTTTAGAAAGTTGTTTTTCGTTGGTCGCTTATAAATGAACTTCACTGTATAAGGAATCATCTATCTTATCTGCTACCTAGATTCCAAATACAATATATATTCTATAGAAACTAGTCTGCCATTAGAATTTTCATTAACTATCACTTTATATATTATAAAATGATATAAAATTTGTCAAAAGAAAACAAATCAATGTGACTTACAATTCAGTTCACAATTTTGACTACCATAAGTCCTTAGATTTGCTAGAATAAAAAGCTTAATATTTCCCTGGTGACTCCGGGACTTTAAGAATGTTCCTGTGTTGTTATACTGTAATGAATAAGCTTCATTGTTTCATTTTTGGTTGTATTGTTTGGTGTATTAATTATTACACTGTTTAGTTAATTCTAGTATAAAATAATTTGCAGAAGATCCAGTCCTAAATGTTACACCATCTCCTATCCGTATATATGAAAATATTACATGTTTGATGCAACCCGAGGTTAAAGCCGCATTGTCTTGGTTTTGTTTATTTGGAAAAGATAGTTATCAGCTAGGTTTAGAAAATTATACTTTTAATTATGACTATATAAAAAACTTTTATTATTCGTTGGTTGTAAATAACAGGACATTGTCACTTTATTATACATCCAGTAATAATATTACAAATTGCTATTGCCTTTTAGTCATAGATTTTGGTGAAAAATTCTATTTTACTAAAGACTTTGAATTACCAAAATTAGGTTTGTTATTTATATAAAATGTTTTAGAAAAGTTTTGTTTTACAATTTGATTTTAAACCATTACAAAATGAATCTAAATTTATTTATTAGTTTACTAAGTTTATTCAAAATTTAATAGTTTTAAATATGTAAACAGTAATTAATATAACAAAAGTATTAAAGGGTCATTGCATAGTTACGTCACACCTAAATGAACACCCACCCACCCTAGAGCGTGCCGTAAGTATGCAATGACCCCTAATTACTATTTCCAATATCCAGCGAATATTATCTAGAAAAAAAATCAAATTTAGACAAGCAAAAGTACTTAACCTTAAGAGCTGCATGAACATGTTTTGAAACCTGAAATTCTTGGGGCAGCCAAAATGGTGAGAGTTTAAGTCAGGCCCGCGAAGGATTTCTGTGAGGCCCGTATACTTTAATTGTATTTCTGAAAAATGTTCACTTTTTCTACATTAACATCATTTTTAAAAATAAAATCCAAGTACAGTAATACCCCGCACTTACGTACACTTTGGGACCGGAGCGTGTACGTAAAACAAAAATGTACGTAAAATGAATCTACTGCTTTTATTGATGAATAATATGTTTGAAATAAACTAAAACAATAAACATATAAATAAAAAGAAAAAGAAGAAGAGGGATATTATGCATGTAGTTTTATACTTTTATTTTAGTGTACGTAAACCGGGGTATTACTGTATACATATAATACATTGAAGCATTTGTTAACTTGATAATTGTTCTATCATCTCTGGTTTTGTTTAAACTAAGAGAAAATGTGAAATTGCACATGAATTTGACTGAACTTATGTGATATTAAGGGAGGCACTGAACAGGTGAAGTTAAGAAATTTTAGGATAAACTCGCATATTTAACACGAACAAAGGTCTTAAAACAGCCAATATACTAGTTTTCTTCAAGATATTGAATCTGAATATTCTATGGCTTAGCTTGGAAATGTGCTTCGGTGAGTATTGTATACATTTAATATTTTTTTTATTTATTTTAAGAACAAATGTGTTTGTATGGTTTGCGGGTCAACAGTTGTTATTGAAAAAAGTCCAACTTAGAACGAAATATGATACTGGAATTCCTCTATTAACACCAGTTTAAGAAAATCTAAAGTAGAATCATTGTACACCACGTTAGTTGACCTACAATCTTCATTTATTAAATCTATGCACATACTTGAATTGACAATACATCATTTAACGAGGGCAACATAATTAAAGAACTAATGTTTGCCCCATCAGAAAAATTGTTTCAAGAATTTAAAAATAAGATTGAAAGTATATCAGGTATTGTAGATGTTCAATTATCTAGAAATTTAGTTACTCGTAGGATTTCTAAAAATACCAAATTACAAAGATAAAGAAATGTAGAAATATGCGCTTTCTTATATTTACTATGTAAAAAATATATATTCTTATAATGACAGTCTTTGATGATTGTTCAATAAAAGAAGAGATACTCTTAGTTTTACCAATATAGGGAAATACATATGGACAAAACATATACCAAGTTATTAAAAACTACATTAAAGAAATTAGTCTACTCCTTCAAAAGTTTGTGTCTATAACAACCGACAAAGCAAAAATTGGGGAATTTGAACTTGAATCAACCGTATGTATTTTTTCGTGAAATTTGGAAATTTAGGTGGGCTTCCACACATTTATCTCGTAAAGAACTATAATAATAATAATAATAATAATAATAATAATAATAATAATAATAATAATAATAATAATAATAATAATAATAATAATAATAATAATAATAATAATAATAATAATAATAATAATAATAATAAATAGCAATAATAATTAATTAAACACAATACAATATTTAACACTGGATATTGTAGAATAAAATTGTCAATAAAAAAATTATTATGGGTTTAAAATTAAAAAATATTAAATTGTTCCAATCAAATTTCAGTTTTCGATATAACTTATTACTTAATTTCAACAAACTTTTGTCAATTATATTACACGTAAAAATTTGTCTGTAATTTTGTTACGAATATAATCACTAAACTTCTATTTTATGTAATCAAAACCTTTTTCAATAAATAATGCGTTTTACTTTAATATATAAAATTCAATTTATTAAAACCTTATATTGTTTCTCATTTTTTCTATTTTTTTACATAATACAATCATTTTTGGAAGGATTTAAAATCTAAAAAATATTTAAAAAAAATAAAAAAATCAATATCAATGTGAAAAAGTTTGAAATATTTGAAATTTTTTGAAATTTAAAAAATTAATTGGTTAATATAAATGCAAAATAAGATAGGAAAATAATAAAATTTACAAAAGAATTAAAAAATGTATTTCAAAATATTTTACTCAATGTTTATGAATGTTTGCCACTAATTTTCACTTCCGTTTTTAAATTCTTTTCAAATACAGTCTAATAGTTTAATCTCAAATTTCAGCCAAAAGACGTTACACTAAATACTGCATTTTTTGTATTTTATCTCTGGTTAAATAATTTGGTTAAATAATTTTGTTATTTTTCAGCAAAATAAAATTGTCTTTGTTGAATGGCTCCAAATTTTCGTCTGTTTGATTTTTATGTTTTCTAAATATTTTGAGTTTTATTGCAAAATTATAAATATTAAAGCATTAAAAAATAAATAAATACAATTGTTTTGATATAGGTATGTGAGACCATTGCAGTCGGTAGTTAGTGGCGTACGGCAGCACGATCCCCCTCCCTAGAATATTTTGTTTTTAAAAAAATTGCTGCAGTAGGCGAAAAGCCATCAAATGTAGATTACATAATATTTTTCTGACTATAGTAGGAGGGCCTCTTTGGTCTAAGGGATTTTCAATACAAAATCCGATCTTCGCTAAAAAAGACATGGTAATAAAATTAAGTAATAGATTTTAAATAACTAAAGCATAATTTTTTAAATTAAAGTAAATTAGTGTAATAATTTAAAATAAGTAAATTAAAGTAATAATTTAAAATTTACTGTCAGATATTTCGAAAAATCATTAGCCACTGAGAATTTTAAAAAAGAAACGAAATTGTTATGAAATAATTTTAAAAGGTAAATTTAAATGAAAATTTTGTTAATAATAAAAATAATAATAATAATAATAATAATAATAATAATAATAATAATAATAATAATAATAATAATAATAATAATAATAATAATAATAATAATAATTATAATAATAATTCAACAAACAAACACCGAGTACTTACAACTAGCTATCAAGTACTTATAACCTGTTAATAACTTTTATCATGAATTCCGAGATCAAAAAATTGCAATATTATTGTCACTGATAATTTTGAGTTTCCATTTAAAATTTATAAAACTGTATTTTTTCTTCATATTGAAATTGACGATATCTTTTAAAAAGTCTGAATTATCTTGTCAATTCTATATTAAAGATTTTCAAAATCCCGTTATAATTCCTATTTACGATAAACAGAAAAGGATAATGGATTACGAGTGCTCTTTTAAACCTCCAATGGGATATTTGAAATATGGTTTCGGGTGTCGAAATTCTCAGGACACAGAATTTCTGATTAGCATGCAAATTAAACCAAATTTGTTACGATTATCATATGGAGAATTGAATAAAACTTTCAGTTGTTTTTGTGAAATGAAATTTGACAACTTTATAATAATTACACAGAAACCCTCAGTTAATTTCTCGTTTCCTTCAAATGGTTGTTATTCAATTAAATTTCATTTTTATCGAATGCTCTTTTTTATTCAGAAAATATTATTACACCTCCGGCAATAAGCGTGAATGACACAATAAGTTGTGAAAACAAATTCGGAGAAGTCAAAACCCTTGATTGGTATTGTAATATAAGTCAAAGGAATATTTTACTCAAGGATCGTTCGAATGAGGATCGTTTGTCATCATATTGGAAATATGTCTTTCAACATTTAGTTGTCGATTCAAACAATCAGTTGAAATTAAGTTATGTGTTGCAGTTGTTCAACGTTTCTTGTTATTGTGAAGGTATATTTCAATCGAAATATTTTCCGACATTGAGAAAATATTTTGAATTACCCAAAACAGGTATTTTAATATCAATTATTTTAATTTGCTTTTGTAATTTGAAAATAATGTCATAATATTTTCTTGTAATGTTATTGCTACATTGCATAAAGTTGAAAGGCACCCTGACAAAAGCGACCAAAAGTAAGGGTAAATTTTAAAAATACCAAGAACAAATTAATTCATTCAGATTTTTAAAAAAGCAGCCAACGAAAACAAAGACTGTATTTACATTGATACATTATTTGCGACACTACGTAGATAATCCATTAACGGGTATTGTAGCGTAAGTTGGGAGTGTTGTAAGTGTTGATTAAGTATTTTGATTTGGACGCCTCTGGATTTTCGAAACCGGATTGCTAACGTTAGATCAACAACTCCGCGTTATCTTGCTCCTTGCGGAAATAATCAATCAGTCGACTATTTACTGAAATGCCCGATTCCATGTATCTACTGACTTATTGGTACGGGAGAGGTTGTCGTTCACACTGTCGCATATATACCAAAGGTCGAATTTCTTCCCAATAATCTGTGATTGGGACCAGTTCTGGAAGACAGTTATCGACCAAATCAGAAAAGCTGCTGGTGTTGGGGTGCGTGATGAGGTAGGAAACCGTATCTTAGGAAAATATAGGATTAAATTATTATTAGTAAAAAAATAATGTTATAATTAGTGAGAGTTAGTAAAAAATTATTTTTAGTAATTAAATATAGTTAGCAATACATATATATATATATATATATATATATATTAAAAAGAGAGCTTGAAGACTATAAATCGATGGTTGTTGTTTTATAGGCAGTACCTTTTATACAAAAGTCTTCTCCAAATTTTATAGCGATTTTGAAATAACAACAACTGTATGAATTACAAACATTAAGGGATAGATTTATGGACATTTTTCATGAACTGGTACGCGAGTAATAACAAAAGTCAAGAACCGGTGGAATTGTTTTAGATAAAAGTAATACCAAGCATTGTGAATTTCAGGTATTTTACCATCATATCCCAAAGCATTGGTCAATTTAGATTTTATATTATTCATTAATTTAAAAAATAAATTTTACAAGAATTTTATAGTATTTAATTTTTAATTTATAATAATTCAAAATATATTAAATTTAATTAACTTATTTTATTTTTTAAAAATCATCAATTAATAATTGTAAAATATGTATATTATTTCATATTTTTATATTTCACAAATGCTAATTTTAATTTTTAATTAAATCACACTTCAGAGAAACCGAAGGTTTTCATTAATCCGTCTCCAATACAATTTGATACTTTGACCACGTGTTCAACGGCATCCTTTTCGTGGTTATTTCTCATTTACTGGAAGTGTCAATACTGGTTATCAAGCAATTTAAGCTACACAATTCAGTTTAATAAAACAAATAAACCTAAATTTAATTATCCGCAAATTTCTTACTTTTACAACTCTTTTACTATAAATGACAATACGATTTTTGTAAAACGGTTTTGGATGGATAATTATGCTTATTGTCAATGCGAATTGTTTTTAATTGAAAATAATTACTATTTGGCGAATGTATCATTTGAATTTCATCGCACTAGTAAATGTTTTATATTTTTTATTGTTCATTTATCTTTCACCTAGATGATTCTTTGCACGGGCCCATGAAAATTAACTGCTCCTACCCTTGTATCCTGAACTTATATAATTCTAGTTTATTTAAACAAGAAACAAATTTGAAATATTCATTTATTGCTCCTTTTATAACTCTTAACATTTACTCTTTTACATTAAAGTTTTTCTACATTTTTACGAAAGTTGATTCGAATATTTTTGACCCATTTTCATATTTCAAATCTCACGTTGATATGGGCTGTGGAGTGATATATTGGGAGATTTATTGGGTTCAAGTTAATGTTAGCATAACTAACGGCAGTTGGACAATAATGATTATCAGTAATATTTACATATGTATATTATTATATATTATTTTATAAAATAATTCATTCTATTTGACCTTACGGGGTCCATTAAATAAGTACTTGAACTAGGTGCTAAGGAAAACTAACAGGAACAGAGGAACAGTATGTTTTAACATAAAAGGAATAAGGTTATGCAGACTGTATTTTTCTATATACTCATTGTTTTCCAAACACTTCCGCCAGCGATGCATGAGTTCCAAGACGACATTTTTGAAGAAAATTGGGCTTTGATTTTTCAAGAAAAGTTCCACATTCTGTTACAAATATGCAGCATTTTTGTCAAATTTCCCTCACAAATGTTTCTTCATATGCCTAAATAAATAAAAGTCACTGTGTGGAATATCGGGACTGTCGGGAAGGTGATATAAGAAAACATCCATTTTTTCTAAATCACTGTGAAGGATTCATCACTTTTGTGGATTGGAGCATTTTCTTTGAGAAACCATAGTGGGGTTCGACTTTTACGCCCAGACGATATCTGTACAGATCATGTAAATTTAATTCCAAAAGAATTGTCAACATCAATGATTTTTGATGTCGTGGATAGAGCTTCGTTTCAATATAAAATTTGATGGCTTGACTCGCGCTTTGTCTAAGGACATACATGGATAAAGGAGTTTCATCTACAATGGTGATATTTCTAAGGGATTGGTCACTATGTTCAATGAAAATGAAAAAGTTCGTCTGGCAGCATTCCTTGAGTTTTTACACATCAGAGGAAAGAAAAAGTGAGGCGAACGTGGATTCTAATTTTTTTACGCCAGATTTTTTCAGGATGACACGTACATCCCTATTACTGACATTCAACCACTGAGTAATACCTTTTTTTGATCTTCATTCACAATTTTCAAAGATTCTTCTTTGTTGGTCAGAAATTTCACAAGAACGACCAACTTTCTCATCATCAAATACTGACCGATGAACATGTTTGAACTGGCTAATCGATCGTAGATTGTGGTACGAGAATGACACATATGGTTATAAGTTGTTTGCAACTGATTCCATATTTACTTATGTTACCAGGTCGCATTAAAAATCACAATTATTTTTGTACCACTCTTATCAAATGTATAAATTCATTTAATATCCAACAAACTAGGCGTATGAGAAACTCATATCGTTGCTTTGTCGCTAAATAGTTGTAACACAGTTAAAGTTGGCAATGGCATCCGAAGGTGGTAAGAAATTAAATAGACTCAAATGATTTTTGGAAGACTAACTGAATAAAATTAAGTTAATTCTATTCAGTTATATAACCAAAAATGTCCTATTATAAATATATTAAAATCAATATTTCGGTGTAAACCCTTTTTAATAAGTTTTGTATAATTTAAAAATTGCATTCATAATAAATAAAAATTACATTTTGATGAATTATGTATTTATTTTTGAAAAATATCTCATAATTTTCTACTGAAAATTGTATTTAGATCAATCCGTTGATGACCCTGTTGGTAGTAATTATGTAATGAAATACGTATCAACTTCGGTAAAATTGGATTTTTTCTGTTTTTTAAAAGATTTCAATGAAACATTTGAAACATTTTTATTTGTTTTTACGGTTAATCCTCAATTATTTATAAATTATTTTTATATCTTACAAAACCAATTGCATATTGTTCCGCAAGTGATGTATAAAGGAGAAATCAGTATATCATGTGCTATTGTTCTTTTCACGATTAACGTGACAGGGTGGTGTCAAGTATACACAATTGGGGATTCTCAGAAATATATTTCCATGAATTGTAAGTTATGATGGTAGGGCATGAATTATTTTACAAAACTTATTTTGGGATTTTTTTCGAAATCTAAACCTTTGTCTTATTTTTGAATAAAATATTTTAAATAATCGAATTTATGTAACTATTTTATAATATATTTCATAATATTGAAATTTTGTTTGTCACAATTTGAAATGAATTTAATCTTTTTAAATTATTATCTAATAGCATTTTATAAAAATAAAATAAATTAAAATAATTTCTCAATTTGAAATGAATTTAATTTATTTAAATTATTATCGAATAACATTTTATTCAAATAAAATTAAATAGAATAATTTTTCAATTTAAAATGAATTTAATTTATTTAAATTATTATCCAATAGAATTTATATAAATAAAATTAATCAAAATAATTTCACAATTTGAATTGAATTTAATTTATTAAAATTATTATTTAATTAAATTTAAATTAATTAAAAAAATTTTAAATTATTAAATTAAATTTTAAAAATAATATATTTTTTTAATTATTATTTTTAATAAGAATAAAATGTTTTTATTCAATAAATTTTTTTTTAAATCCTTAATTTTATAGTTATTATATTCTACCTGCTGGTGACAGGCAAACTGTCGAAATATATCGTGAAAAGAATGTTTGATTGGCGTTTCCTTATAATTAAATCATTGTCATGTATGTTTAACTATTTATTCAAATATTAATAATTTAAATAATTTCTCAATGTAGTTGCCAGATACATTATGCACATGTAGGTCCTTCTTCATAATTTTAAATTTAATAAAAGTTGGGTAGCTATCTGATATCTGTCAGGTTCTCTAAGAAAGTAGTGCATATTTAATTCTTTGATTTATTTGATTTATTTTCCTGATAGAATTAAATTTATCTATTTTGAAATTATTTTTGTGTTCATAACTTTGCCGTATTGAGTGATATCGTGTATTATTTTAGATGTTTTGAACAACTAAACAATTGTTTTAATTACACTCATAGCCGGTTAACGTTCCGCAATTTTCCTTAATTATTTTAATTTTCGTCGCTAAAAAAATAACAGTAATTTTTGATTACCTCGTTTAATGCTGTTTCGTTTAACGTTTCTTTTATCTGGAACCATTTAGAAACGTTACCCGTGTTATGATTGTAATTTCTTTATTATAATTTCTAGAATTTAGTAGAATTTTTTATCAATTATACTTAACTTTTTTCCCCATTGGATTTGCTGACTTGATCATAACCTATTCGCGTGTAAAATCGAGTCATAATCTTCATGATTAATTTTATTATGATCTTTCATATGTAAATACAACCAATATTCGTTCTTAATTTTCGATATAGCCATATTATTCTTTTTCTATTGAGCTGGAAAATTTCTTGAATGTGCTATTTCTTCTATATTAAGCCTTTTTAATTATATATGATTAATGACCAACATGTTATATACTTTATCTTTGTTTTACTAGGTGTCTTATCATTTAGTTAAATTCAACTTGATGCGGTTGCATGCTTATGTCTTTTTGACACATTAAAGCAAATTTTAAAATTTCCAATTCTAACCTAACAATATTTAAAACCAAATGGACTTTCCCTAAATCAGTGCTTTCCAACCTTTTCATTCTTGTGACACACTTTTTAGACTTCCATCATTTCGCGACACAGCAAATCAGTTTTACCAGAAAACCAGACGTCATACAACTTACGCCATATGGTAAACCGTTATACAAGAGACAATGAAACATATTTAAATATAAATATCGAATTCCAACGATTAACTAATAAATAGGGTAAACAAGCGTTCTTGCAGCTAAAACACGACGGACTAGATATGTGTATTGTATTTCAGTCTAACAATCGTTAAAAAGTTTATAAAATTAAAGGACTCTGTGGCTTTTCATTATGTTCACGCGACACACCTATGCAGCGCTACCGACACACTAAAGTGTCACGACACACCGGTTGGAAAGCTCTGCCCTAAATAGTCATTATAATAGAAAGCAATTCATAAAGATAAAGTTCTTACTTCATTTTGAGCATTTATTCATAAATCACGAAATGAACAAGTGAAATAAAATAATAATCTTGGCGTCATTTAAGTGAAAATGATGAAATGAATTATTTTTTCAAAAATAATGTGATAGTGTGAACCCTGTCCTGCCTATGACATATATTTTAAATTTGAATTAATAGTGGTTTCATTTATTTATGTTAAAATATGTTAATTTTTTGTAATTTTATTTTAATTAATTATTTAATATTTCTATGCTAATTAAGTAAACTAATGTTTTTCATTTTTAGATTACCGAAATATAAGTGTTTATTTGTACAATGTTCAAAGTATCGCTGAACCCATCGTTGTCAACATGGATATGTATTATCCAGTAACAATTTTCATTACTGATTTTATTATGAATCCTTTTTTCTTTTACTCCACGACCATTACTTACATCAAAGAGCTTCCCAGGGAATTTGTGTTTTACAATTTGCGATTCGATAGCATGGATGGCTTTTATCAAATATTCTATAACTATGAGTCGAGAACTTCAAAATTTCGCAAAAGTGAAATTTTGAATTACGCTTTTTACAGTATGTCAATATTTATTAATTTTTTATTCTAGTTTAATTTATATTTAACCTTCGCCCTGTGCATTAGGGTCAAATAGACATTAGTCCATTTTGTGATTTAAAAATATTACGCCAAGTAACTTAACCCACCAACTAGAACTGTATCAAATAATATCTTTTAAAATTACTATTATATTATTATAATTAGTAAAAATTTAAATAACTAAAATATTGTTCGCTTTCCTTACAATATATATAAGGGCCCATTGACCCCTGTGCACAGACGCCAAATTTTTTCAAAGCACAAAGTTTGATTATATTTTATTTGATTGTGTTTTACAATCAGGCGTTGCATAAATAACCATATTTACATTTATAAATTCAAAAATATAAGTTATTCTAATCGGATAAAATTATCAATTATTTTCGGCCTTTGTTTTACTGAATCAAAATTTTTATTAATTTTCTTACATTTTCATTGCATTTTAAATTATCTTTAAATTTTCTTTTTAAATTTGATTTCCATAAATTTTTTTTGTCTTTAAATCATTTTTTCAACTATAAAAATATTTCTTTTTTTAAACCATTGAGCAAATTTTTGGTTAAATTTAAATTAATTTTTTATTCTATTTTCGGTAATGTTTTTTTCTGAGAAAATTCTACAAGATAAATTAAAATAATTGAAATTGAAGCAAGATCAATTTTGTAGAAAATAAAAATATTTTACTGTCACTAAAAATGTTGATCAGAATTTAAATAAACAAAAATCTTTTTTCTTTAACTTCTTAATATACGGATTTATTTTGAGTTTGTGATCAAAAATGATGGAAATTTTAACAGTCAGTGCCATATTCAATAATTTTTTACTACACATCACTAGAACTACCCCATGCCATAAACATCGTGTATAATTTGGTCGGCCGTGTCCCACTCTAAGTATGTATAAAATTGAAAGAAGCGCTCGTGTCTGACACGGCTATGTATGTTAAGTGGTTAAGTGGAAGAATGATGCTGGAGTATAAATGTAGCTTGTGAAAAAATATTTTTTTGATTTTTAAACATTACTATTTATTTAATTTATTTGATCTAGATGAAAAATTAACCATAAAACTAGATCCTGATCGAGCGATTAAAGGGTTTCACATTACATGCAGTACGAATTCAATAGACCGATTATTCGTTTTTGAATGGTATTGTTTGTTAGGAAATTACACTATTACCCTTTTAAGTGATATCAGTGATTATGATAATGACATTTTGTCCAAATTCGAAGATATTCTTCCATATTTAATTTTGTATGATAATCAGTCAATAAGGTTCGAATACTTGCTTACCCCCGATATCTATCAATGTGGCTGTAGAATTAGTACCTATGCAATCATGGCAAACGAAGTGAAGTTAGATAAACTATTTCTATTTGATGTAACAGGTGCGTATATAATTTTAATTTCAGTGGTCATTGATTTCAGCCGCTTTATTAATGTTAAGGATAATATTAAGGAATTTATTATTAATATAACGAATTACACTAACATTACACTAATAACATTAAAAAATACAAAAATTATTTAGTGGGATGTTTGGCAATTTTGTTTCTTGCACCATTCCTCTGAAATCTGGTGTAAACCTAAGTTGTTCCAAACATACTGAATAGCGGAGTTGAGAACTACACATTCATTTGGCTATAAAAGACGAGTCCACATCATTAAGTTAGATCCCTTAACAAATTTGCAACTTTTTGTGACACAAATTAGATAATGACGACGATGTCATCGATGACGCCTCCTATCCCAGTTATGACACAATAAAAAGCGATATCCAAACCACCTTTGGTAATAATTAAAATGTTTCTATCAGTTTAGGTAGGTAACGAAAAAAATTGGAATCCTCAAAATAAAAATCTATTTTTTATTTTAATTTTTAAAATGTTAATAAATGGAATATATACATGTTTTATATAAAATAACATATTTTTAGACAAGTCGTTTTTCCCCAAAGGAATGTGGAACAAAATACATTTTTATATTATCCTAGTGGAATTTGGCTGGTTGTTACTTTATTTGTTTTTATTCATTACATTAGTAATGATTAAAAATTACTTTCTGCTTTTGGATGATATTCATTCGACATTATTTCTTTTATTTGGGGACATTGAAGTCAGGACTTTCAATAAAGTTTCAAATTTTTGTTCTTGAAATTATTTTAATTTTTATTATAGAAATATTATTATAAATATTATCACATTTCTACTGACACGAATTTCTTTTTGACAATGTTTTACAGATACAGACTAGAGCAACAAGATATCGTAAATATTTTTATTTCATTGTGATATTATTCATTTTTCAAAAATCATTGAAAATGTAAAATCCCATGCTTAAAAAATATTTTAATTAAACATATTTAAATATTTTAGTGATTCTAATAATGTGGTTAGAGACAGAAATAAAATTATATTAAAACATTATTTATATACAGACTAAAATTCTAGATTGAAAGTTCTATGCTTGAATTTCATAGAAATACTTCCATAGTATTTTGACAAAATAATAATTAACGAATTGTTAAGTATAGCTAAATGTTTCTGAGCAAACTTGTAATTTGTTGAAATAAGATAGAAAGATTAAGTATTATTAATTTAGAAATCTATATTATAAAGGTCACTGATTCTGTAACGCTCAATTTATTTTTCAGTTATATTTTATTAAATTTACCTACTTATTGTTATAAGTAACTTAAATGAATAAATAAATAATAAAATAATTATTTTTTATTATATTATTATTATAATATATATAAATATTTATTATAATTTTCATTTAGTCAACGGCAACCGTATTTTCACGCGCAATATTGTGTAAAGGGAAATTTTGTAATAAATAAATCATTCTTATGAACTGAAAATTATTTACTCATTCTTTTTACTGAATTCATTCACATACCAATTTTTGGTTTTAGAACACACTGATTTGAACGCATGCAATAAGAATCACGTGAAGGACTTGGGATTTTGAAATTAAGGGCACCAGGGAAAAACGTAGTTTATTTTTAATTAAAGACAATTATTTACACTATATTTGTGTGCAATGAATAGCTTAAAATGTTATAGGAAGACAGAAATTTGAATAAATTTTAATAATGAACACATTATTGGTAGTCGGTAATTTAAAAGTTATTTTTCATTGAATTTACATTTTTTAAAGTTTTTTAAAAAGATTTTAAATTTTTTTATGTTAATTATATTTTTAATGAAATGAAAATGTCGTATTTATTATCAATTTCAGGACATTTGTTTTATTTTCAAAAATTTAAAATTTAATTAAATTTTTATTTTAATGTATATTTACATATAATTTCGGAAAGACTTTTATTAGTGATTGTAATAACTTTTTGTAACAACTTGGTCAAATTTTTTATCAATTTGAGAATATATAATTAAGCTTAAATTTATAAATTCCAATCATAACTTACGTTTTCGATGCTTTTTTCTACATTTTTCACAATTTCTGAAAAACGTTATAGTTTGAAGTTTTAATAATTAATTAAAAATAAAAAAAATCATTGTGATAAACGTTAATAATTCAAATTTTTGCATTATAGAATTTTATTTGATTGATTAAAAGAAAAATGTTCTAATTCGTTTGATGACTTCACATACTTTAATAATATTATGTTGATAAAGATAGTGGATTGAAGTCAAACTGTTCTGGGATCCTTAAATTAAACAATTATAATTTAAAATAAGTTACTAATAATAATAATGTGGTTGTGTGTAGGGCTACCTGAGGCCGCTGCAAACGGTACTACAGCACAAGACCTCACGCCGTTCCCATTTTTGAATAAAATGTTATTAATAAATTATTTTTATCTTTTGTTTTTGAAAAATATTGCCATATCTAACTTTATAATATTTTAATGAATTTGTAATAAAAACATGTGAGAAAAAATGATAAATTGATGTTTGTAGAATTGATGAAATAGTATGAGTATTTCTGTCATAGAAAAATAAAAATATGTGTCATAATTATAAAGTCTTTTGCTTGAAATGTTACTTTTATTTTTATAAATTTAAATATTTTCCTTATTATTTTGAACGTAATAATTAACAAATTGCAACAAATTATTATTTCTTGTATGAAATTTCTTTAAAGGCCCCACTTATGTTTGGGCCAACCCTGGTTGTATAAACATAATATTATCCACTGTCTTTTATGAATTTAAGTGGTATTCTTGGAGTATTGGAGTATTGTTTTAATTAATTTTCAATAATTTATAATTTTAGTATATTAATTTTTAGCCATATTCCATCTCATTTGATCCAAATTATGAGTTAATGAAACATACATTGTCTAATTTACATGAACTGAATGATGAAGTATTTATTAGAGTGCCGTTGTTACCTATCAAATATATATATATAATTATTTAGGCCTATAAAGGTATAAGATCAAAATTATTGAAGCAAGGATTAAGGAAAATAGTATGATTTTATTAATTTAGTTACTGACTTTAAATTGGTGTTTAGCGCACTTATTCTTTTGAAACCATGTCATTCGAGGTCTTAATTATTACCTGCAAATGATTCAATAAAAACATTTTTCAGAAAAATGCAAAGAAAAGAAGGTCTACTAGAAAACGTAGAGACGTAAGTTCAAACACTTTTTAAAAATATTGGATAAAAATATTTTAATGAATTTTTATTCGCTCTTTATATGTTTATTATCATATAATTTTATTATAATAATTTTTAAATTTTATTATCGTAGTTTATTAATTTTATTATAATAATTTTATAATTTAATTATATTATTCTCACACAATGATTGGTGTACAAGTCAGTGATAATTCATTACAAATGTGTTGATAAAAAATAAATTACCCAATTTATATTTTCCAACATTTGTTTTAATATACATAAATAAATTAATATTTTTGTTCGTCAGTCACAAATTATTTCCCATTAACTCGTAGGTATTATAATTTCAATATTTAAGCAAACACCAAAATATTTGTAAATATCCAAACTTTTAGAGCAGTTGCCATCAACCTTTCGCGGCTATCGGAACCTTTCTAATAATAATATTATTGATGAATTCCAACTTTCGAAAAATTTCGAGCAAGTAAAAACACAAATTTATTTAACAAAATTTTATTTTTTTATATAAAAAGTTTTAAATAATAAATAAATAATAAAAATTTGAAATGAAAAAGTACTCAATGACTAGGTTTAGCTTGTTTTCATTACAAATTATATTAAAATCTGGTATAATTTCTCTTTTCTGATGAAAAAATTTATTTGCACTTTTTACATTTTCACTAATTAAACAAAAATTCTCAATATCAATGTAGAAATTCATAAATTTCCAATGCGTAAATTTGTTTTTAAACATATATATTTACGGAAAAGAAAATAAAATATTTTAGTGGAATACAGGTTGAAGAACGTTGTTTATATAGCCTTGTCATATAAGTTTATAAGTGGCATATGCATTCAAAATAGTTGACTTTGGCGCCAGATTTTGCAGCCGCTTACTACTTTAAAAAATAAAAATTCAGATCCATTAATAGTTTCTTCGACATCATCATCATCCTCATTGGCAACTTCTTGTTCGAATCAATCATATCTCATTTATTTTTCCTTGGATAACTATCCAAGCTAAATCAAAAGTAAAAACAAGTTAATAAAAAATTCAGAAGACTAGAGTGGAAAATGATTAATTAATGTAATTTTAAAAACAATAAAACTAAACACTAAAAGTAATTAATAACAAATAAAAATTAGACTCAACAAAAATAAATAATTAATTCATATATATTTCTAAATTTTAATCAATATATGCCTGGTTTAAAGATAAATAATTTATTTTTATTAAAATTTATTTTGAAATATTATTTTCCAGAAATCATTGAAACTAAAAACGGTAAAATTCATTTTCATTTCATTATATTTGATGTTGCTATTCATATATATCAGGGTTGCCCATAAGGTCGATCGCGAAGGATTTTTTAGTAGATCTTCATAAAAAAAATATTTTTTATATAAATTTAGATTTTATATAAAATTTCTGTTTTATGCTTAAATTTTTTGCCAATTTTCATGTTCTGTGTTCCATTTCTATGGTAATACTAAATAAAATTTTTTAATTTTGATTTCACCATTTCCAAAATGTTATTTAGTTTAATTTAGTTTAATTTAATTTTGTAAATATTATGTAAGTATTAAAAAAGTAGATCGCATACACATTTTGGATGTGAATGTAGCTCTCCTAGAAAAATTAGTGGGCACCCCTGATATATATCATATATGTTTGCATTTTTTTGAGCTATTTTATATGTATATATATATATATATATAAAATAGCTCAAAAAAATATAAAAAAATGAATACGTTAAATTATTTATAATAATTTATGTATAATAATACAAAATAAAGACTAATTTATTCGTAATAATTCCAAAAGCTTTTCATACAAAGTGTTTGCATTTCTTTTATCCTACCTTCTGAGCAAGAATTCTTTAAAGATTTAATAATATCAATAATATAATATTATATATTAAAGTTATTTTGTTTTAATAATATACTTTTGAAACAACTTATGAATAAAGTTAAATCTTCTAATACGGCAACCATGCCGATGTTGTAATTTAGTCGACAGCCTGAAACATTTGAAGTTCACTTTTCAAAAGACACATTTTTGAACTTATCCAAAATTTGGAAGATCATATGGGTAATATATTTAATAATGGATCATGACCTTTTCATCAATGGAAGCAACTAGGAAATTTCAATAAACAGACGTTGCATTGCTCTACAAAATGAGAATCCAGAATGCTTTTATAAAAAGATCAAATTTAGCAATTGATCTCAATGCTTTTTTATTTTATCGAAGAGGTAATTCGATTACGGAAATTTAAAAGAAAAATCGAAAAATAAGCAACAAAATGTAGTTCGATACAACTTGACAGAAGACGATCTGAAAGTATTGTTAATTCAAATGTCACTGAAGATAATGAAACGAACAAAGATTTAAAATTACAAGACCTGAAAACATTTGAAGAAATTAAAGAGAATAATCAGAATTTTTGAAATTAAAAAAAGAAATAGAAAGTGAAAATATTGCTGTTATTCAGCACGTGTAGAAAATTTATGGAAAAGCTGCAATGTTAAATGAAGGTCAACATGGAATCAATGGAGGCCAAATCAACGTCAGATGAATGAAGAAATGAACAAAATTTTTATGCTAGACAACCAGAATATAAATTATAAAGATATCCAAATTGACAACAAACAAATAAACAGTTTAGAGAAAAGCGACAATGAATTTCAAGATATTCTAATCAACCGAATAAAAGGAATTCATAGATGTTGGGTTTGCAGGGAAGTTGGTCAGTTACGATCAGAATATTCAAATGTTCAATGCAATTAGTGTCATAATTGTTCCATGGGCATTTTAAACAACTGTGTTGCGAAGCTCATCAACATAGGTTCCAAAGTTCCATATACATGGTTAAATTTGGATAAGAATACTAGCAATCTACAGAAGGAGATGACCCATAAGAATTTGCTCCGACATCTTGAGAAGTGATCAGAGCCAAAAACTGAATGTAAGTAATATTTTGAGTAATGAATGTATTTATTTGAATCATTGTGAATGCATGTATGATTTGAATGTGAGTGAATGTAATTTAATTTTCAATCCTTCTGATAAAAGTCTAAAAATTATTTACTTATAATGAATATTTATAATTACAATAGTGATCCAAATGAAAATAAATTGATTTTTTATGTGGCACGTCCACAGTGTGAAAGTAATTAAATAGAATTTGTATTTAACTTCCAGTTTTAAATAGATTTAAATAATATAATAAAAGTAGATAATAAAATTATAAATTAAAATAATAAATTAAATATATTTAAGAATGATTGAAAATTAAAATATAAAATATTTATTGAATGTTCTGTACGAATATTCCCTATTCAATTATTAACTCATGCTTGCGAAAATATTGTTAAAGCAAAAAACAGAGATTGTTTAAATAAGAGAGATTTTGTGTTTTTTTTAAAAATATAGTTTTGTTTTTGAAATATTATGGATGTTATTAATTTAAGAAATCAAACATCTAATACACAGGGCAATAAATATGAGGATATATGATGTACATACTTGATACTGGAGCAAAGATTATTGTTTTGGAATACGATTTATTCAAGACTTTTGAAAATGTAAAATTGCAGAAATGTTTTATAGCTGTGAAATATGCGAATGGTAATAAAATCAGATGTAAATATTAATTTAGATAATATTTTCAAACAGTGGAATTTTATGTTATTTGAGGTGTTATTCCAAGGTAATTGGAGCTATTAACTTTCAAAAGGAATTCATTATTTATTTAAAAATGAATGTGAAGTAAATAATTAAAAATATGAAATAAGTTTTATCCAAGAAAATAAAAGTAAAAATGAAAATATAGAATCAGAAGACAAAGAAATTGGAAAATCGATTAAGGATTACGAAAACGTATTTATGAAAAATAAATGGGATATAGGACATAAACAATTTGAGTTCAAACCTTTTGACTTTGCCATTCATTAATGTAAATATATTTTTTTCGGTAGTCATTTCATAGGATTCGCAACATGAAAATAATTGTTTGCAATTTTTCTGTATTTGATAAATCCCAAACATGACAACGTAAGTTTTTCAAACTTTTTCTTAGTTAATACCTCAGCAAGTCTTCAACATTTATAAAAAGATTCTAAAAATATTAAGAACACATTTTTCCCCACAATTTTTCTAAGTCAACACAAATATCTCCTCCTCCTCCCTTAAAATCAAGAACGCCTTGTTAATGTTATCATAAAAATAACATCTTTTAATTATTCAATTTTATTATTTGTTTCGAAATTTTAGGTTAAACCAGAACTTCCTAAAATAGTATGAAATATTTAATAATTCTGTAAATTTAATTTTAATTAATTAAAAATGCTTAGTCTTTCAATTACAAAGAAACTGAAGTAAATTGAAATATATTTTTAATATAATTAAGTTATTACTAGGCAAGATTTCTGGAATCAAAAGTAGGTTAACTATTTCTTTAAAATTTTGAAACTAGAATACAAATTACATACCAAATATAAATAATAATAATAATAATAATAATAATAATAATAATAATAATAATAATAATAATAATAATAAATAATAATAATAATAATAATAATAATAATAATAATAATAATAATAATAATAATAATAATAATAATAATAATAATAATAATAATAATAATAATAATAATAAATAATTTTAGCGAGCTACGATGGATATGGTATTTAAATTTAAATATTTATTTGTTTCATTTAAAAAATTTAGTTTTCTTCTGGCTCCCTAGAAATGGTAATGAAGTTTTTTACATTCACTAAATTAATAAAATTTTATTAATTAATATATTATATCCTTTCATTTTTTTGGGTTATTTCATCATGGCAAATCTTCAATGGAATCTTAATAACTTTTAACATCTATCGTACTAAAAAATTTTATTTTTCTTAAATTGAAATCCTCTTTTTTAATCGATGTTAGTTTTACAATGACATTATTATACATCCCACTTTCAGCGAGTAATTCATTTTGATACATTTTATTTAATGTTTTATACTTTTAGCGGGATTACATTTATAAATTCATTCATCTTCATTTCATTCAAACTATCGGTTAATATTTTGCTTTCTATATAATGTAGAATAATAACTATAAAATGTGACGCACAATGTTTATTAAAAACAGACATTTATATCACATTATAAATTACCGCAACGTAATTTATCGACGAGAACTATTACATAATAGTTTAATCGTTCGACACTGTTACGCAATAATGTCGCAGTATTTTTCTCGCACATTCCCCCGTGATCAGTATGATGTATCCAAGTCATACTGATCAAGATAAAGCGGCTTCATCCGAGGTTGTTTCGGCCAGCCCTCACGCGAGGCCGCTTCCATATCCTCACTTGCTCGATCTGTCTCAGATTGATATTCGGATTTATCATCAGCACCATCTTCTTCCACTGCTGGTCGGATGTCCGCAATGTGTTGTGATGATCCATCTACTTCAATGTTTGTGGAAGAATTAATTCCGGTCACAATTCCAATGGGCCATTGAGTAGTACACTTTCCCGATATCGGTTTCACAACAACCCTTTGTCCAGTTGTATATTCACACGTTTCCGAGTGTTCATCTTCTTTTCCTCGATAAAATCTCCAATGATACTTGAACAACCCTTCCGACGGGGCTGTCCTGACTGATGCAATCTCTAGGTGCAGCGTTGTACCAGAATACAATATCACAGGGATCTGCTTGACTCCTGGCCTCATGACAATTTATTGTCCGGTGGTTTCTTTCTACTATCCCATTTCCAGCGGGCCGATAAGCGCATCTGTAGGTTGGTTTAACATTCCATCTACAACATAGTTCTCTGAGGGAATTAGATTGAAAACTTGCCCCATTGCCCATCAATAGTTCTGATACTGGGCCTCTCTCTCGGAATACTTCCTCCAAATTTCTTACAAATGTTGATTCATTGTAGTGCGTGACGTCAACCGCCAGTCTCTTCCAGATTTCCGTGACTTCCAGTGTACCACGCTTCCATTTAATCGGGTCGATCGATTGAATGAAGTAGATTGATTTTTCCAGGCCGAAAAGGTGTTGCGATGGCAAGATACCATGATTGTCGCTATTCGCCGTAGTCAACCAGTCTTCCTTGATCCAGCGCTCGATCTCCTTTTCGTACTCCTGTCGTATTTCTAGTTTTACTGCATATTCTGCGACAAGGTTCTTCAGCAAGGCAGGCTTATCTCTCCATTTCCAGCACACGGTCCATTTGTTCCCGTCAAATGACGCTAAAAAATCGTCATATTCAATTTTTACTTGGTTCTGCTTCACGGTCTTTACCGATAAGACAGCACATCCACCAAATTGCACTCCTTCATTATTGATCCGAACGCCTCCAAGAAGTCCTATTGCATCAAGTCCCAGAACAACGTTGACTCCTGCTACTAGATTTTTCATTATTAAACAATTTACCATGACACATGATCCCTGCACGGATATTCGGCATTGACTCTCTCCTTCGCAAGCCACTCTACGACCATCTATAGAGATGACGTCCTTGGTTTCACTTCTACCTCTCGCAAGCCTGCTGGTAGCAATCGTTTGGGAGCATCCAGAATCAACTAATCCCACGCACCACTTCGTTCCGTTCACCTTGAGCTTGACTATCCCCTGCGCCATTCCTGATGTTATTGAGAAACTGCTGGCGATACAGTTTCTCTTCTGGCGTTTCCCTGCGATCTTTTTGGACTTTGTCTGGATGAGTGCCCTGTGTTCCCGCATGTCCAACATTCTTGCATTAGACATTTTTTCACGTATTGACCCGGTCTCCCACAGCCGAAACAGAGTCTACTTTCCATTCTGGTATTGTGAGGCGATGTCTTCGACGCGACCAGTCCGGCTGACTCGGAATGTTCTGATAACAGAGCACGAGCTTGACGAACTATTTCTGTAAGATTCATTTCGTGAATTTTTGCCGAGGTTCGCATCTGTTGGGATACTGGTGATGGCAAACCTGTAACAAATGCTTTCTTGAGCAGATTATCTTCTTCGATACCAGCCAGTGTGGCCAATTGCCTTAAATCTGCGAGGAAGACGTCCACCGGCTCCCAATTCCATGACCTGTTTCGAAATTTGTCATAGGCCTGAAAACCGTCCATTGAGAATGTGTCTAGCAGCCGTTAGATGATCGTATACCAAGAAAGCAAGCCCATCTAACAGCAACGGTAGCACGAGCGATATATCTTCTATTTTCTGATGAGTAGCCACCAATTTGAATTTTTTCAACCATATCGAGAATACACCTATTCCATCATAGGGCTTTATAAATTTTTGAAAATCCATTGCCGCGACAGCTTGTAGAATAATAACTATAAAATGTGACGCACAATGTTTATTAAAAACAGACATTTTTATCACATTATAAATTACCGCAACGTAATTTATCGACGAAAACTATTACAATATTATATATATATATATATATATAAGTTGGGGTTCAATAGGAGCCAAGATATGAAGATAAAGTCAAGTTAGGAAAGAAACAAAGATAAATTAAAAATAGTATTTAAATATTACCTAAAATAGAAAACAATTACTAATATTAGAATCAAAATATAAAAAGTAATAAACAATTACTATATTTAGATTTTAAATAATAATAGTATTTAAATAAAAATAAGTAGTAAAAAATAGTAATTAAAAAATTACTATTTATAGAATAAATTAGATAAATGCAGTATAAATATAATTATAAATTTTAGTTGGGAAGGGGGGAAACAATAGCAGAGATGAAAAGAAAAAGAATATAATTATTAGGACGCTCACTATTAATAAATTTAAATCAAAGTTAATTTTAACAACCAATCAAAATAGTTTTGATTTCCATCGGAATTTTACTAGCATAATTTGTTATCGATCAGTGATTAGAAAGAAAATAACAGTTTGAAAGATTTTCGAGTGAAATATCTATTGCGGATTATATTATTTAAATTTGTTCATCACTATTCACAGGAATTAAAAATCCTTGTTAGTATATTAATTATTTACGGTTATAATGATTATTCAAATCTTAATATTTAAATATATCTAAAGGGTTCAGTCATCAGCCAACACTTTTTGTAGCTGTTTTGACTGGTTTAATTAAAACTATTAACCGTTTATCTGGGTTAATAGTATCGCGCTTCAATTTCGGAAATCCCTCTTCTATATCCTTGCACCTATATCGGGCTGTTATTGCATTTAGGGTCAGCCTTGATTCTTAGAAGTAATCTTTAGGGCGGTTTGAATGACCGTTATCTTAACTTAAGCGCAGTCAGAATTTGTTGTTTTAGTCAATCAAGTTTTCTGTA
>CAUHTR010002300.1:0-61031 GCA_959609185.1 Schmidtea polychroa
TAGGCTAGAACTGACTTCTAGACCCAAAGTTCTAATTGTGACCGAAATGTGTAGGTACACAGCATGCAAAAAGCAAAAAGTATAGTTAAATATTAAAACCTACACCAAATAAACAATGGTAATTAAAGGAGAAAACAACAAAATAATAAACACACAAATTAAATAAAATCATACCAAAGCAAGAAGTTATGCAAAACTAACTCAAAAATAACCAATAAACATAGAATTACCAAAAACAAACTCGAATAACTTAAAAGACGATAAAACAGTAAAACATTCCAGAAAAAACTCAGAACATTCTATAACAATGGCGATGACCATCACAACAGTCATCTAGAACAACAAAAGTTAAAGAAAATAAATAAATTAGTATTAAAAACAAAAATCTCAAAAAGAAATTCATAAAAACATCAGTTAAAATAAAAATTAAATTAAAAGTAAAATAGAATGTTCTGGAACCGTTCCAAATCCATCATGGACGTAAAATTAATGAAAAATAATTAGAAAATAAAAATTTAAAAATAAAAACAAAAATTATAGCACTAAAATTTCCATTAAAAATATCAAAATCACGAAATAGAAAATTCTGGAATAAAAAGAATTCGAGTTTGTTTTAATGCATCAATACATACACGTGTACAAAATAGGTATATATACCGACGCATTTTGGTCACAAATCAATCTTTTTGTATGCCAAAAATTTTTGTAACGAATTCGGACAACATCGAAAGTAAGGATTGTTACTTGTATCATTGTTATATTATATTATATTTACTTTGAAATATGTTTTAATTTTGTTTTTGTTATTTTATTCCTCCTACTATTACGAAACAAGAGTGACCAGCATTGTGAACGGGTTATAGTCACTATGCTGGTCAGCCTTGTTTTCAATTTAAAGACTACATGCACCATTTTTGGGTCTACGACCCCACATGCATAAAATATAAACCCTTTTTATTAACCGGAGGTCGCCACGAACTAATGGTTCTAACCAGGAGTAGGGCGGTAAACCCATACCGGTAGTTGGCATAGTCATAGGGACTATGTGGACGAAATAAACTTCGGGAAAGTAATCGCGGGAAACATACTACAATAAGGCCTATCGTACCGTATCCAGTTGGGTCGGGAAAGTAGGAAAATTTTAATTAAATTGACTTTTCCATTAACTTACATACCAAAATAAACACTTAACTGTATATAAGAAATACATCACTAGGATCATCTAAACGGGAACTGTCCCAGACTCAAATTTATACATAGCTCTCGTAGGTCGGGCTAATTGCACAAACTATTATTCAGTATGTTGATAAAATCTGTTAATATTATTCATAATTTTATTTAATGTAATGATATATTATCATAAACTAAAATCATTTCGAAAACGTTCATAATTACCTCTATATTGAAATCTACCTTACATAAAATCTTTAAAGATGTTTGTACCTTAATAACCCCCATAACTTTCCGTAAATGATTCCCGTATGTAGTAATCTTATAATACTATAAACTTACGCTTATTATTATTGTAATTTGCCTTATTGTTATTGTTATTATCAATATTATCATTATCATTATTATGATTATTATTATTATTATTATTACTATTACCATTATTATTATTATTATTATCGTTAATATTATTATTAGTATGATTATTATTATCATAATCGTTATTATTATGGTTATTCTTAGTAATATTATTATTGTTATTCCTATCCTGATGATTATTATTATTATTATTATTATTATCATTATGGTTATTATTATTACTATTCTGATTATTATTATTATTATCATTATTATTGTTATTCTTATTAATATTATCATTGTTATTCTTATCCTTATGAATATTATTATTGTTATTATTATTATTACTATTATCACCATCTCCATCCTTCTTACTAATATTATTGTTACACTGAGTATTATTATTAATATATTGCGTATTATTATCATTACTATTAATTTAATATTGTTATTACAATGGGTATTATTGTTAAAATATTTCGTAACATCATTATTATGATTATTACTATTAATATTTCGTGTCACTATTATTACATTTACTTTAATATTATCTTTACCATGAGTGTTATCATTAACGTATTTCGTATCATGATGATTACTATTATTGTTACTAACCTCATTCTTAAGGTTATTATTATTATTGCTATTAGGGTTAATACTACATTTTCACCCTGGTCATTTCTATTATTATTGTCCCTACCTCTAGTAGGACATTATTAATCAATTATGAATTTTTATTTTAGTAAAATTTAGCGATTTGGGATCCCCCTATGGCTGGAATTAATCGCAAGAACCCTACCCTGTTACTATATAACCTACTTCAACGAATATATTGATTTTCCTAATGTTACTAAAAATAGAACCGATATTATCGATTTCCTTTTCCTTATGTAAAATGCAGCCAATAAAACTGATCCTATTTATGGAAACAACCCTGCAAATTAAGGGGAGCCCTCGCCGAGTTTACCCTAACCATCTAAATAGACGAGACATACATACTCATAAACAAGCCAATCAACATCAGCTAAGACAGCAGGAACTCTAATCCTCGCGTGAAACCCATGACACCTCGGCGGATTTAACCCTGGGGCCCCAGAAGCAGATCCCATACATACCAGAAAGGACAAGGGATATTTTCCCCAAGAGCGACTGCTTAAGCTAGAATGTATACCCGGTACAACTATACACTAGGAATAATGAGGAGCCTATATTATAGTGATAACCGCTAATTACTGAAAATGAAAACCAGAAAAAAACTAACAAAATTGTTTAATAACTATTCCTTACGCAAAGTAAATTATTTACTTAAATACCACAAAAGCGAAAGATCATTTAATGAAATCAAAACATTTATTTAATAAATCATTTTAGCCATTGTAAAAATCTTACTGATGATGTGGAAGGGTGAATGAAAGGATAGCCACTCTTAATTCCCGCAAGTTCAAATTTTTTTAAATTCCCACGGCATAGTTCCAAATTTGAAATAAAAAATTTCCATCTGAACTCCTCATAAATTGAGCATATTGGCATATATTGTGTCGCCGCCAAACAATATTATATCGCATACATTATCCGAGGGAAATGTCATGCCCAAAACGGAGGTTTTTGGAAATCCAGATCTGAAATAAAACGAATTTAACAAGATCCAAATTTGACTTACCCATTAACTGGCATTAGATGATTTGGCCACCTACAACCACTATGGTCAAGGATTGCGAAGAGCCGAAATAAATTCGGACAATTAACAATGCCGTTTTCCATAGTGGGTCTTAGTAGCATAATTTTGATCGAAAAAGAAAATTTTTTTTAAAAAAGGGAAATTATTGTGCAATAATAAATTAAATTTTAATTTAGATAAACAAATTCATTCGGATAGGCAATTCTAATTTGATTTATGAAATCCAAATTTTTCAGTTCATTAATTCATTCAAATATTTATTTAATTTAATTCATGCAATTTCATTCAAATATCAAATATTTAGTTTAATTTAATTTAGGCAATTTCATTCAAATATCAAACATTATTTTAATTTAATTTATGCAATTTCTTTCAAATATCTATTTTAATGCGAATTGTCTACCTTAATTTTGCCCTGCCCCCTTAAGTTGATAACCTAAGTCACCAATCTGAAATGTAGGAACTGGATTTAATTTAGTAATCTGGAACTAATTTATTGAATTGGGTATATGGACTAAATATAGATTTATAAACTAGTTACTTTGCCTAAAAATCATGGTCTGTTGAATTGATTGTGTGTTATGCGTGTATATAAATTGTACTGAGGTATTTGGATGTTTTGGAGTGTTCAAACGTAACAGAAGTGCAAGGATTTGTTCTAATATTTTGTCTATATTACAGTCATGCCCAACACCAGGTCAAGGAATATGCAGGTCGGCCCCTCATCAGTCGATTCGAGCCTAGAAATTACCGGCGAGGAAGCAGACGAAGCCGTCCGCTTGAGAGAGGAATCGGAAATCGCTCGCCTAAGGTCCAGATGGATCTGGTATAAGATCCATGACTGGACCTATCAGAATGTGATCCCCGTAATCCCGAAGGTGGAGCCTTACCTCAACCGCGCGTCGTTAGCCTTGATCGACGCTTTTGACGAAGTGACGGGGGCGATAGACCGATTGCACCAGCTCGAGAAAGCGACTCTGGCTGGCGAAGTAAAAGACTGCGACGGCTATGCTCGAGCCCAATGTCACCCGAAACGGACTGCGGCTCTTCAACGTGGACTAAAATACCCAAGACGGCCTCAACAAGGATCAGGACGACCAAGGAAATGCGGACGCACGCGAACGTCCACCCGCTCGACCCAGGAGAGCGCGGGATCGGAGGATAGACGGAAAACCCGGAATCAAAACTAATCATTTTGTGCTGACCTTAGTGTCAGGTGTATTAAGTGATATTATGTACTGGATGAAAACTTTTTAATCCGGGATTGAATAAAATATGTTAGATTTTAACGGTTCATCATAATTATTTAGGGTTTGTTTGTGGCTTGGTGGTCGATGACAACTTAAATGTGTGGATTGTTTGAATTATTGTAAGGTCCATGACGGGGAATATCATTGTGGTTGCCTACACTTTTCTATAGCGCCAACAACCCTATAGGTTGAGTAAGATAAATAGGTCTCGGGCTTGGGGCGCGCGTAGCGAAGAACGACGACGAGGGGATTACCTTCTTTTAGCCTTAATGCCCATAATAATGCTCGACCCTCGATGTCGATGTAAAAATCATTGATCTTATCTTCGTTTAGTGCAGAAACTCTTGGAAGAAATGCGAGCCGATAGGGAACAGGCACAACGACAGGTAGATGAATACCGGACTAAGTGGACACGAGTCAAGGCCCACTGTCGGAACTTGGAGTGCACGTGGTTCCCACCAGCGGAGATGAAGAAGAGGATGAAGTTGATCACCCAACTACAACTTCAGAAGGCTCAAGACCAGATGGAGTTGCGGGCCCTCCGCTTAAGGGTGAGGGAACTGGAAGTCAAGGTGCATCAACAGGAGCTGGAGCGAGAGGTCATCGCCAAGATCCGGCCCTTTAGATGAGTTGCTCCATCGACCGAAAGAATATGCCCCCCACTGCAGTAGCCCCAAGGAAGAAGATTCGGCCGGGAAAAGCGGCACGAGCGAGGATAGGCAGGCCAGCCAGGCCCAATTAGCTCTCCAGGCTACTGAATCAGAAGCTACTCCAAGAGAACCAACCAGCACACGATAAGCTATTCATGTCGTCAAAATAAATCTTCCCTAGTGCGTCCATAGCGGGCATTTTGATTTTCTTTTATTATAATGCTAATTGTTGTAACGGGGACGAAAAGAAATCGGACATAGGCCTTCTATCAGCAGTCCGTGAACCCCAGTGGGTACTAGACAATTATAGTATGTTAAGCATGCTCACTTTTTGCTAGTGCCCAAACCCTTGATACAGTACCAACGTTGATTGCTCAACGGGTATCAAGTGGTCAGTTATAACTTGTATTTTGGGTTACGCTGGAAACAGCACGAAGAGGTAAAAATTTGCAGTACCTGTAACCCACCAAAATTTATGTTGATTGTATTTAAATGATCATATTTTAATAAATAATTGTAAAAAACTTTTTAATTTCTATGTTAATAAATTTTATTTTATATACTTTCGTTTTTAATTTTGGGTTTTTATATATGATTTTCTAATTAGGTATTTAATGCCCCAGTAACGCTATCCCCTACTTCAGATCTTACATTGTTTCGAATTGTTTTTTTTAATCAAATTTTAGATTATTCTCCAGACTTTATGAATTTCTGTGGATTTATTTCATTGTATTTATTTCATTATGTTTTCTATTTAAATTTATCCAATATTTTTACACGATTTTCTGGTGATTTTACTTTTATATACTTTACACATTCTGGTTCTCTTAGATGTATTATTATCCGATTTGGTTCTAAATAAATTTTTTCGAATTTAATTTTTGACTTTTGATTTTGTTTTTGATGTTATAATTTACCTTTTTGCGATTTTATTCAATTTTCGTTTTTCTAACTTTGATCTAATTCTATTTTAAATTTGCAATTTTTATAGTTTTTCGTTTAATTTTAATTAACTATTGGTAATTCCATTTTCCTAAATAATTTTTAGTTTTAAAATTTCCTAATTTTATGGTTGCCAAAATAATTTTACTACAATATATAAATTTTACTCAAATATAATTACTAAACTATTTTTAATTTTGAATTCTCCTAATTTACTGTTTTCACTCTTGGTGGTTATATATATACTGACAATCAACATACATTACAACACATGCTTGATATTAATCTAATGTGTACTTTCATGATATTAGCAATCATTATATTTATATATTTTATCCGAAAACTTTTGGCCTGGTTAATAATGTTAAAACGTTCAGAGTACCGATAAAAGCAAAACGAGTTCTGAGTTACATAATATATGGCATATCTTCCAGCAAAATGTAATAAATGCATGAAAGTGCTAAAGTGTTATGGTAAATCAACAAGTTCTTTGCACTCACATTTAAAAACTGCACACAATACCAACTCATTAAAAAGAACGGCATCGGATACAAAATGCATGGAACTTGAATCTTCAATTTGCTCATCATTACACGAAACCGTGCAGATAACAAATTTTTTTCGAAGTCAAACTGATGATTCTTTAGCAACAATTGTGTCAAGAATGACTGCAAAGGACAGGATTCCACTATCCAAGTTTTGTACTTCGTCCGATTTGAGAAAACTTCTAATTGCAAAAGGATTCCAGAAAATTCCAAAATCTCCTAACTCAATAAGACAAATGATTTTTGGTTACTCAAAAAAAATACGAGATGAAGTTGTTAATGAAATATCCTACTATAAACAGAAAGGTGGAATCGCGAAACTCGAAATCGCAGATATTTAAATATAAATTCTCACTCAAATTCTGGAGGACGATTTTGGAATTTGGGTCTCGGAATTTTGGGGAAAATAAACTGCGTTAATGCGAACGACATGAAGAATGCATGAGAATTCCGAATTAAGGAAAGAACCGATTTATCAGGTTTGTTGGAGTATTTGCACAGTGGTTATGCTAATAGTTCATCTTCCTCCACTGAACTATTCCCTGCCTTGAAGAAAATCACGAACTACGATAGCAGCATAGCGACGAAAATGTTAGTATGGAAGTTTCGATAGTAGAAGAAACCGAAAACGAGTTATTCAAAACTATATATTCATTTATTCAAAACTATATATTCATTTATTCAAAACTATATATTCATTTATTCAAAACTATATATTCATTTATTCAAAACTATATATCCATTTACTCAAAGGTATGATGAAATAATTAATATGCATGATATAATGACTATTACTGTTTGTTTGTTTAATTGGTTTTTAAATAACGTTAAATATTAAAATTCAAAAGGCGTCCATGGCAAGGAAGAGTCGCAAAATGGTAACTGTTGAAATGGCGGAAACAATTATTAGAATGGCGCAAAATGATAATATGAAAATAAAAGATATTGCAACAAGCTTGGATTTCAACAGACAAACTATTCGAAAAGTTTTATCTGATAATAGGAATGGGAGGAAATTTGTTGAGGCGAATACTAAATTCAAACGGAGTATTTTAGAGCGAAATCGAATATTTAATGAAAATGAGCAAGCGCTTTTCAACATAGTGGCTTTAAATAATAGCTTAATTCAAAGTGAGATGAAAGAAAAAATATCCGAGCAAACTGGAGCAGTAATTTCACAGCCAACAATATGCCGAAAATTGAAAAAACTGAAAATAAGCAGGAAAACGACTCTCGTTAATTCCAAATGAAAGGAATTCAACAGCAAATATTGAAAGGCGAGCACTATATTGCGCAGAAATTGTGAGAATCCCAAGGGAAAACTTAATATTTCTGGATGAGTCTGGGTTCAATCAACATCTCAGGCGTGCTTATGGATATTCGAATGTTAACACCCCCGCATTTATATCCGTGCCGGGGAACCGCGGAGTGAATAGGAGTTGCATGTGTGCCATTGGAAATCATGGTGTGGTGGCATCAGAAGTTTTAGTCGGGCCTTACAATTCAAGCCTTTTCATTGATTTTATTCGACTGAAACTTGTTCCATATTTCAGAATACATAAAAATAGTATTCTAATAATGGATAACGTCAATATGCATCGAACAAGGGAGGTTACAGAAGTTTTAAGAACAAACAATATCGCATTCAAATTTCTTCCGCCGTATTCACCGATGCTTAATCCGATTGAAGAGTTCTTCTCGGTACTAAAATCAATGTTTGCAGCACATAGGATTGAATTCCCCGACAAAACACTTGAAGAAGCTCTTGCGGATGTTCTAGCAAGAGATTTTCAAAACCAATGTCCAAGATTTTTTCGGGATATGGAACGATGGATTGAGCTCGGTCTTGCAAGACAACCATTCTACACTTAAACTCTAGGTTCATCATGTATTTATTATTGATTATTCCAGTTTTGAATAAATGAATATATAGTTTTGAATAAATGAATATATAGTTTTGAATAAATGAATATATAGTTTTGAATAAATGATTATATAGTTTTGAATAAATGAATATATAGTTTTGAATAACTCTGTAAAACTAGATTAATCAATTTTAGTAAAATTGAAAACCGAAAAATCGGTTTTTACTTTTACAATACTTTTTGCAATCACTAGTACTGAGAATAAATGTCTAAATACATGTTCTCGGCTTATCTTTGCCACTTTTTATACTAATCATAACATATTGATGTATTTTATTATCTATCATGTAACTTAGAAATTTAAAAATTGGTGAAAAGGCCTAATAAGTAGAATAGCCTAGGGCTACTCTACATCTAAATCCGGTCGTGATGGTGACTATCGATAGTGGTAACTGATTAATGTGAATAATTCAAGTCCAACCTATTTTGAGGATATAAGACTCCAAAAGACGCACCATCAATAAATCACAACTAGTCTCTCACGCTCCAATTTATACTTCGGGAATCGAGAAATAAATCCGATATAATGCATCGTATGCACAACTCTTTTCGGATCCAATATATCATAAGTGAATGACCTATTCTATCCAGATGCAGAACCAAATAATAAATGACTGAAAACAGCCAAAAACTATTTTAAATGCTTTAGTATTCAACCAAAATCTCACAACTCCAAATATAGATAACTCTATTGTACTAAATATGCTTGACTTTTGAGGGAGCATCCCACTTCCTCGCAGTCACGTTACATCGAACACTTCAAAGTGATAAATAAAGTCAATTTTATTTCAAATATAGATTTACTCATATTTCAGATATGATATTTCAAGATTAATAGTTCAGCGTCATTCAAAATAATATTAAAAGTTTAAGATAATTTAATTATATTTCTTAATCAATATTTATAAATATCAGAAATCAATATATTAAATTTAAATTATTAATTTAAAAAATATCTCTTGCAAACAGGACAACTAGTAGTAAAATACCTTGGTAAGCTCTGGAAAACAGCACCAAAAAACATTTGCAATGGGAAACTAGGAACTTGCGTCAAGGATTTAAAGCACCCGTGGATCTTGCTGGGAAATATCGAAATAATATCAAGGATTTAAAGCACCCGTGGATCTTGCTGGGAATATCGAAATAATATTTCAGGTATAGACATTTCTTATTACAGATTAGTGTCGGGTAATTAGTGTTCCGCGAAAATCTTGGGTGCCGCGAGAAGTTCAGAAAATTATTAAAATTGCTAGCGTCTGACTTAAGTTTATCTGATAAAAGGTTATTTTCATTTTTAATGCGTGGGACAAATTTCAAATTCAGTCACCTTATTTTTATTGCACGTGCAGAATAGATTTTCTAGTGATAAAATTTTGTTTTATGATTCAGTTTTAAGGTTTAAACCTTTTTTTCTTCTTGTGGTAATGGATGATTGTGCCAGCATCCCTAAAATAGCTCGACTACTGTATTTGGCCTGGCATATTTATTGTGCCGATTTTTATTTTTCATTAATAAATATTTCACTTTATTCAACTTCAAGCCATATTTTATTTTATTTTAATTTAGAATCTAAATATTACTTAAATAGAAGGATTTCTCATTCGAAAAGACGCCAGTGAGAAGAAGGATAAGCCCGTCGAGAACAATGATGATAAGACAATAATGATTATCAAAAATGAAAAATGGGAAGTATTTTGACAAATATTTGAAATATAGATTCACTGATTCACAATACGATACCTTGCTGTCAGTGTAAAAAATCTAGATAATTCGAATAATACAAGCAAATTACTTCAAAATATCGAGACAAAACATTGTGAACAGTAGTTTTTAAAACAATCTACAATTAAAAAAAGCTGTCAGAAATGAAGTCAAAAAATCGCGACCGATTTCAAATGACAGATAAAGAAATGCGTGTTTGTTTTTCAAATTTTGAGCCTTGTGTCAATCATATTTACACAGAAAAGCAATCTCAAATTTCGCACTGATCAAAAATAATTTTTTATTGTAATTAGTTAAATACATGTCATTTTTAAAAAAAATTCTTTTAAACTAATAACTTTCAATTTAGATGCTGCCATGTAAAAATGTCATATTTGTAAAATTTCATTTTTTAAGAATCTTGTAATAGTTTTTGGTTTTTCATTTTTTAAATATAAATAATTATAATTAGATAAAATTTAAGTAATTTAAGAATTTAAAGAACTTATAGGCGCAAATAATAAAATATAAGTATATCTTTTATTATATTTAACTTTTTTTTTCATTTTTTGTAAAAACCTTTAAACATTTTTATTAAAAATTTTTATATTTTGAGCTTAAATGATTCAAAATATTATTTCATTTTATTACAATTTTAAACCAAAGAAAAAGCACAAAAATGAATTAATAAAGATCAGAAAACAATTGAAAATTGAAACAGCTAAATTCCGAGAAATTGTAATGGATTATAATCGAAAATGTTTTCTTTTAATAAATAATGTTTCGACCAGTCTGGTGGAGGAATAGCTTTTCCGCCTGACTGTCTGTGTGCGCGTTATTGTTAAAATTATTCTTATTCGTGTATGTGTGCGCATATAGGCGCGGACAAAGGTTATAATCAATCATCGCAACGAATTAACATTCCTAGTCGGAAGATATAGGATGGGATGTTGATCGCAAACAAGAAAAGATTGACAGCAAAGGTTTCAGACAACTCGCGCTGGGATTCCGTGACCTAGTGAATATTGGTGACTCAGGTAGCGCATGATATACAGCATTTTATAAAAAAGATATTTTAGCTTATGAAGTGTCGTTTCTCCAATCGGTGGAACTTATTTTTTGGTTAGTTATTATTTGATTAAATTTTCTTTCATTAGTATTTTAAATTGTCTAATATAAAAAATAGCTACCAGTCTTATAAACTAACAAAAATAAGTCATATTTTGTGAATAAAAAATAAAATGTTCTATGCTGTGAATAAAACGAACAAAAAAGGTACATTTATTCAATTTTCTCTAAATTCAATAATAAATAATTCTTTTAATTCAGCTATTCATTTATTTATCTGCATTAAAATTATTAATAATAAATTATACTGATTATGAAATTTCTAAATTTGAAAGAGAAAAGAGAAGCATTGGAATATTTAAATTCTGGAAAATCAGAGCGAGAAACAGCCGTTAAATTTGAAATAAGTAAAGGATCATTTGGATGTTATAAATGTTATCAATAAAATAAAGTCCCATCCCTTGAGTGATAGATTATTCCGTCAATTGTATAAAGAAAATGATGAAGAATTCGAGCGATTTATCTTACATGTATGATGGCTAAGAATGATATCAAAAGGAAATTGTTTAAAAATACTTTATGAATTATTTGATAGAATTGTGGAGTTTTTGGATGCGATCAATGAAGACATGTATTCAAATAAAATTACTACGAAATGATGTCGCCTATCTCTCGGATATATTCAGAAAGATGATCGAAAATCTCCTGAAGCTTCAAGGAACAATATCAGCCTTGTTAGAGACAAAGGAGTTGTACTGAGTTATATCAAGAAATTCAAATTATATAAAAATAATCTTTGTCGGTGAGAACTCCATCAGTTTCCTTCTTTACAATAATTAAAGCATGATATGCTCAAGTATTCTGATTTGGAAACATACTGTAGCCATTTTGACGCCCTTACTGAAGATATGATAATACGATTCAAAGACTTGCATAAACTTTCAATACCTTCATCCTCTCCTCTTTCATTTGTGGCGGGGAGAACCACGTGCGCTCAAGCGTTTCGATATAACCTGACGACATACCTAGCTAAGCAAGGATTCGGGTGTACTCATCCGTTGATTAATAAAATTTTGGAAAAAACGACAAACGCTCAAATAGGAGAATCTATTAGTGTCTTAATCATACATGCAACTCGCAAATATTTTATTGAATAGAATTTACAGTAAGGATTTGATCAGCATTTAAATTAAATTAACCACTAATGATTATAGAGTTAGATTGTGGGTTAACTATCATAATTTATTCAAAAGCAAATCACTAACAATTACTTCTGTTCCTTTTATCAATTATATTAAATCAAAAAATGTCGAGCGATTGTTCGTTTGCCTTAGTCGTATCATCGAGTTGAGTTATTTTGGTATTCGACAAATAATGATCACCTTATGCATACATGTCCTTTTTCAACCAGATAAATTATATTGATACTTCATTATAATTATGATAATTCCTAAATGTCTACTTGAATATTAAATTTTAATTTCAGGACTGTTAATTGTCATTTGTTTATTTATCTGTTTGACGTTCACTTATTTAGGCGGAAATAGAATTGTTATCTTTGTTTATGATTATTATCGAATTTATTTTAATAGTGGATATTAGTTTTGGTTTCTGATTCCCGCGCTGGTCTTCGATTCAACTATGAAATTTTCGAGAAAATTTATTAGGGATGGACTTCGTCCTGGTCGGCTCACATCGATGAAGGCAATTTGTAATAATCTAATTAGTATTTCGCGTGAAGGATTTTCTCTATGTTTATACGACATGTAAACTGGTTAATTCGGTTCTCGCGTCTGTGTGCGCTTTGTACTGGTTTTTGGAGTTTTTGCTATTCGTGTGAATTATTATTATTTTGAGTATTTTTGATAGATTTCGAAGTTTTTGTTTTAAAAAGGATTTTGGTGAGAGTTGTATTTGAAAATTGATATTCTGGGAAAGATTTGTTCTGAGAATAAATTTTTATACATTGCTTTAATAGATATGATTAATACAGATGATTATTATTATCTTAAATGCAACAGATGAAGGCGATTTGTAATAATCTAATTGGTATTTCGCGTGAAGGATTTTCTCTATGTTTATACGACATGTAAACAATCTCCTGCAATTCGAAGGTTACGGATAAAACGCTCTAGTCGATGATTGGAATTGTTTACCTCGTTTTATCGATAAAATTAATGCTGACTAAAATTTCGTGGAGGAACAATGAATTACTAATATCTACCCAAATCATGAACTTTCATAGAAAATTGGAATAATCTATCGTAATGGATGGTTGTTAACAGATTTTGCATGGGAATAATACGACGAATGTAGAATTTTTATTGTTACTCTGAAACTAATATGATTGAGACTACTCTGAGAATGAAACCACTATCAACAGGTTGTGTTTAACTAGAGATATTCTATCGTAGTATGAAATGATCTCAAAATTTCTTTCTCGTGAGCATTATGTATCAGAATTTCCGCCGATCAGAAAATAGGGAGAATCTGTGACCTAATATTTAAAATCGTGCTACTGGTTATATTGAATTTTATATTAAATTTTATCGTGAGTCTCGGTGTTTTAGTTTATCTGTATTGCTGCTGGAGTTCTGAAATCTCTAGTCCCTGTTAGAATTTTTTAGAAGTTAAGTGAACTAACTTAACGGCCGCTTTATATAATATTTTTCGTCCAATCAGGACTTAGTTAGTTTGTATTTTCACTTTTTTTCCTTATTTTTGGGTTTTTATTTGTTTTTCTTAAATTATTATTTTGTTTTATTTAATTATTTTATTCGGTTATTTAATTTCTATTTTTCCGCAATTGTTATTTTTACTTCTTTTTGTTTTTATTTTCTTTTATTTGTTTATAGGGTTATTTGATTTGTAGTCTGTTGGTCATTATTCGTGATTTTCTTATTTAGGTTTTTTGTTGTTTTTAATCCATTGTTTTCTCCCCTTTTATTATTTAATTTTCTTACTCGCTTAGCTACTTTGCCCTTTTTTAGGATATTTGATTTAATTTATTTGTAAAACAAGTAGTTTTTAATGATTCGTCTCCATTTTCTAATCATTACAGCTTCTATTTTATTTGTTAATAAATTTTGTTCAACAAATTTGTTTTTATTTAAATAATTATATAAGAACCAGCAAGTTGGGATTATAAAAAGTGATACCTCAACATTAGCGTCCGAAGCATTATGTCGACGTGATATGGATTTAATAAAAAGTGAGGGGATTCTGTCGTTTGTAATAGAGACGTTAAATGCGTTAGATAATTCAATATCTCGAGAATTACCACAAAATTTTAAATTGCGGATGATAACTCGAAGACCAAAAATTTTAATTTCATTGGTAAAATACCTAAATAATCCAGATTTATTGTATTCTAAACAAGATGATAATTTTTCTGAAATGTCGTCGAAATCTGAAATGATTAAATTATCTAAAGAATTGTTACACCGCTTATTTCCAGTTTATATCATTAAAGACACCGTTGAGCTTGAAAATGAAGATAGTGTATTAATTTCCGAAATGTCAGCAAATGTTTTGAAACGAAAGCTTGAAAGTGCTATTAATATGAGCACCAAAAAACAAAATACCGGAGATAAGACTTTATTAACCGAATTTAATTTATTTAAAGCCAGTGGAAAATTAACAAAAAATTTGAAGATGCTCTTAGATGTTCTTCTTTGCATTAAACCAACCTCAGTGGAAAGTGAAAGAGTAATTTCGACTGCTGGCCTTTTTGTCAATAAACTTAGGACAAGACTCAACGATAAATCAGTTGTCTTAGAACTCATTTTAAGAACTGTGCTGATAAATAACTTTTTTTTGTTCTATTAGTAATTAAGTTTTCTGTTGTAATGAAAAAAAATACATGGAGTTGTTAGAAGAGAACGATGAACGAGATACTAAATGGCTGTAATGCATTGCTTGACGTTTATCGGCAAATTTTGCGCAATAAACGTAGAGGAGCCAAACAAGGGAATCTAGATTCCTTTATATAACGTCGAGAAAAATGAATAAATTATTAATTTATCCATTGTATTTTTTTTTAATTCTTTTTAATTTGCTTTATTATTATTTTAATGTTTATTTAATAAATATAAAGTTTTTCGAGTCTTTAAATGTTTTTTTTCCAAAAATCCCCCGTTGATCGCGATATTTCGTTTAACGTGATCATGTCCAGAACGTATCGCCCGCGTTGAACGGGGGATATCTGTAACAATATATTTATATTCACTTATTTGACGTTAAGCAGATAGAAAAGAAATAAAGAAAAATCCAAAAAATAAAATCATTTTATTCAATTAGGAAACTCCTCCCCAGTGTCAACCACCTGTCTCAAATTTATGTTTATTTTTATCAAAAATTTTTTGAGCGCAATTCTTTTTATCTCAAATTTTTGATAGCAATTTTTTTAATCAGGGAATTTTTGTTTACAAATTTTTATCACAAATTTATTTACAATTTTTTAGTTCAAGTTTTTTTGATCGCAATTTTTTTGATCTCAAATTTTTTGATCAGGAAATTTTTGTTTACAATTTTTATCATAAATTTACTTACAATTTTTTAAGTCACAAATTTTTTTATCATAAATTTTTTGATCGCAATTTTTGTTTACAAATTTTTTGATCCCAATTCTTTTTATCTCAAATTTTTGATCGCAAATTTTTTGATCAGGAAATTTTTGTTCTCAAATTTATTTACAATTTTTTTGGACACAAATTTTTTTTATCATAAATTTTTTGATCGCAATTTTTTTTATCCCAAATTTTTTGATCAGGAAATTTTTATTTACAAATTTTTAGTTCAAAAGTTTGTTTATCACAAATTTTTTGATCCCAATTCTTTTTATCTCAAATTTTTGATCGCAAATTTTTTGATCAGGAAATTTTTGTTCTCAAATTTATTTACAATTTTTTTGGACACAAATTTTTTTTATCTCAAATTTTTGATCGCAAATTTTTTGATCAGGAAATTTTTGTTTACAAATTTTTTGATCGTAATTTTTTTGATCCCAAATTTTTTGATCAGGAAATTTTTGTTTACAAATTTATTTACAATTTTTTAGGTTCACAAGTTTTTTTATCACAAATTTTTTGATTGCAATTCTTTTTATCACAAATTTTTTGATCGCAATTCTTTTTATCTCAAATTTTTTATCCCAAATTTCTTGATCATGTCCAGAACGTTGAACGCCCTCGTTGAACGGGGTATATCTGTAACAATATACTTATATTCATTTATTTGATGTTAAGCAGATAGAAAAGAAATAAAGAAAATTCCAAAAAATAAAATCATTTTATTCAATTAGGAAACTCCTCCCCAGTGTCAACCACCTGTCTCATATTTATGTTTATTCGGCTTTTCTGAATGTACTCCCATACGATATTTGCATTTTCCTCGGACCCGGTAATTTCCACTAAACGCTCTATGATTCCATCTACGTCTGTACCTAGCATTTGATTTGCCAATAACTCTTCACTTATTTTCACTATTTTCGGTACAGCATGATAGGCAAGTCTCGATGGCCCAGACATGACGACAACATCTCCGTGATTCAGATTTATTGGTATTGGAGTTGACAAAGGATCACTGGTGCCAAGTAAATACACTGCCGGTTGGCCCAAACTGATTAAAATGATTTCATTAACAAGGAAGTATGAAAATATAAATAGAAATAAAAAGTACCGTAAAAACGAAGTAAAAGAAACAAAAGAAAACGATTTTTAAAAATGTCATTGATTTGAATTTGTGGGGTAATAAAATCGAGTAGAGAAATCAAGGAGAGGAGAGATGCATTTCTACGCATGACGTGTGCAGCTTGAACATAAATGTACTTTAAAATGTTAATTTTATATCTATTTGAAGGTTATTTAATTTGATTCAACTTTGGTTAATTTTGTTTTGGCTGTGTGCGCACACAGACGCGAGCAAGAGGTATTTTCAATTTATTGTTAATTAAGTTGTTGATTTTGATTTTAGAATTTTATTAGGGTTTTGTGTGATTGTATTTGATGGCAATGGAAATCTTCTTTGTTTATTGAGTTTTATTTCGATTGGTTTTTTGAATAACAATATAACGATTTCTCTTCGATTTTGTTTGGAATTTATTGAAAGTTACAATGGCAACATCTAAATATAACGGGGGATTGATGGATTTTGTCTATTAATTTCTAATCTATTTGACTATATTTGTTTATTAATTCACTTATCTGTTTCAATATACCAAATAAACTATATCGTTTAGAAATGAGTAACCTACTTAATTTTTAACTACTTTAATATGTAACGAATATTATTAATTTTTTATTTCAAATTTATTTACAATTTTATAGGTTACAAATTTTTGAATCGCAATTTTTTGATCCCAAATTTTTTGATCGGGGTTCTTGATTCCAAATTTTTTGATCAAGAAATTTTCCTTAATTTTTTAGGTTATAAATTTTTGTATCTCAGATTTTTGATCCAAAATCTTTTGATCGGGGATTTTGATCCCAAATTTTTTGATCAAGAAATTTTTGTTAACAATTTTTTAGGTAATAAATTTTTTATCTCAGATTTTTGATCCAAAAATTTTTTGATCTGGGATTTTGATCCCAATTTTTTGTTTACAATTTTTTATCTCAAATTTATTTACAATTTTATAGGTCACAAATTTTTTAATCGCAATTTTTTGATCCCAAATTTTTTGATCGGGGTTCTTGATTCCAAATTTTTTGATCAAGAAATTTTTCTTAATTTTTTAGGTTATAATTTTTTTTATCTCAGATTTTTTGATCAAGAAATTTTTGTTAACAATTTTTTAGGTATTAAATTTTTTATCTCAGATTTTTGATCCAAAATTTTTTGATCGGGGTTTTTTGATCCACAATTTCTTGATCGCAATTCTTTTTAGCACAAATTTTTGATAAGGAAATTTTTCTTTTTTTGCAATTTTTTATTACAGATTTATTTACAATTATTTAGATCACAAATTTGTTTATTACGATTTACTGGCTATAGTAAACTCCTGGGGGTACATAAATAAATTAAATGATGAGTTTTATTTATGCAAACTTTTGTACATATATTTTTTTTACAGAAAAAATATTTTTTTATTGAATTATTATTGTATTACTATTTATTTATTTAATTATTAATTTATTTATACCATTTTTATCGAAAAATTTTTGATCGGAGTTTTTTATCCATTTTTTTTTATCTCAATTCTATTGATCTTAAATTTTTGATCCTAAATTTTTGATCAGGAAATTTTTCAGGAAATGATGAGTTTTATTGTACGGAAAAAATATTTTTTTGTTAATATATAGTTTTGATCGGTGTATTGAATTATTATTTATTTATGTACCCGCGAGAAGTTTACTATAGCCGATTTATGATCTCAAATGTATTTTCAATTTTTTTGGTCACTATTTTGTTTATTGTGATTTTTTTAATAGCGAATTTATTTTCAATTTTTTTGATCTAAAATTTCTTTTTTTTTGAATTATTAATAATTTCAAATTTTTTGAAAGCATATTTACAATTTTTTGTGTCACAAATTTGTTTATTACGATTTTTTAATCGCGAATTTTATTTAGAATATTTTAAATCACGTATTGTGGATTATTCGATGATTCCAAGAAATTCTTATAGTTCATATTATATCAATAAATAAAAATAAATATAGTTCGTTATTTCCATATATGATTTCTTCGTAAAGAACACTTTAATCAACCAATTCAGGGAGAAAATCAATATTACTTGTTTTCGTTACTGTAGTGATTTATGAGAAAAAATAGGCAAATAGTAACGTTACAAATATTTAATTAAACTGCTAAAATCTCACCTTATAGATACTAATGGTACATCTTTTGCAAATTCGGCATGATCTTGATGAAAACACATTGCTGAATTTAAATGATAATAATTCACAATAGTTGCTTCGGGTATAAATTCTTTCCATTTTAGTATTGAAATAATATCCTTCATAATATTTGACAAATTGCTGGGAATATTAGATTTACAATTTTTCTTATAAACTCTATCTGTCCATTGATAATGATATCCCATAGATGTCCAACGTAATTTATATAACCATGTTTCGGATAACTTTTTACCGATGTTCCTAAATTTAATTTCGTTTAAATATAATATTTGCAGTTGTGAACAAGTTTTTTATAATGACAACTTTGATTAATATTCAGCTTAAAATTACAAAAATATATAATTACAATTCTTCAATAGTTTCTTTCCAAATTGCATTAGGTCTATCAGCCTCGATATCCAAATTCATTTTATTTATATTTGTTGGCCATTTCATTAGTGAATCAGCAATTAAGTGTATTAAAACGTCGCCTTGAAATGGGTTTGGAATATAATAAAATCCTTTATAAAAATTAATTTAATGAACAAGTATTTATTATAATACCGCTATTATCACCAATTTCATAAGCAGTGGCTTCTTTATAAAACGCATTTGGATTTATTAAAGTTGAATCTTCAATGTTAAGCTAAATACTATAAATAATTTAACGAAAATTAAAACTAACTTTTAAAGGATTTGAAAAATTTTGTAGTTCTTTTAATTCTGATAAAGTATAAGTTCTATTTTTATACTTTTTGTAAGATGGTTTCAGTAATGATTCAGGTTCATAAGACATTTTAATAATAATAATAATATTTAAACAAGAATATAAACAAAAAATATTTGAAAGTAAGAATTATCATATATCATTTTTTTAAAGTTGAAATCTATTTTTAATATTGTGTTCTTTTTTATTTTATAAAATGTAGAAAGAAACTATAAATTATTTGAACGTGGAAAGAGTTTTTAAAATAAGATGATGAGAATATTTTTTAAATGCTAATGCATCTCCATAAACATAATACATATTTAGTGCTTGAAGTGTGAAATATTAGTCATTCTCTTAGAATCGAGAGTTTTTCTTATAGTTCCTTCTGGGTTTTCCAATAAAAAGAGATCACTAGAAAACGTTGGATAGAATAAAGAATATTTATTAATGAATTTAATTTTCGTTTTTATCGTTATATTTTTTGTTGTCTAATAAGTCATATTATGTTATTTAGTAGATAAATGTCCCTAAAAATGCATAAATTTCTGAAAAGTGGCAGGGGCTGTTGAAAAACCAAATGGCAACCTGTTAAAACAGAACTGTCCCTCTTTTGTACTAAATTCCGTCTTGGTTTGGGAATTTTCTTGCAACTCTACCTGATAATAGGCCTGACCAAAATCAATTGATGAAAATATTTTTGATTTACCGAGACAATCCAATAACAACTGCATGTCTGGCATCGGAAATGAAAACTTTTCTGTGACTGAATTTAATAACCTAAAATCTAGACACATTCTTATGGAACCATATGGTTTTACAACTATACGTATGATTAGATTGGTGTTCAACGAGTGTGGTTGGAATAATGTGAGTTTCATTTGAATGGTAAAGTGATTATAATACAAAATCAATAAATTGTATTTATTTTTGTAATTAGCAAATTAATGGCCATGAATGTCTAGAGTCAGAAGAACTATAAAAAAGGCTTATTTGTTTTATTTATATCTAAATTCTTTAAAAATTTATCAAAGATATTGATTATTATTTATTTATTTTGAATACGGATGTTGTTTTCAGTGTTGGTTATTGAATATAATAATGACTTTAATATCTGTCGTTATCCACTATTAATTGGTCGTTTTCTTTGATCTTTAAATATCTGCAAACTTCATATTCAATAGTTTAGATACTAAAGTCCAATCATGCACATTATTATATAATTAGTTTTATAATTAGTGTAATATAAATTATAATTATATCGTCTTACATCCTCCAATAAATATTCTTGGAAATTATTAATTATAATAATTATTAATAATTATTAATTATGGGGTATTTATTCAGTGATTCTATTGGTCATTAATATTTAAATTTAAATTTTTTTTTAATTTGATAAATATTTTTTTCTGATGCCTTAAGATTATAACATTTTTTTTATAAATATTTCTCATAATTGTAAAAATTAAATACGCGCATAAACGGATTATTTTAAAAATAAAATTAAAGGAAAAACAGTAAATATTAAAAACAGAAGTCATCTTACTTATTTATTTTCATTTTTCAATAGATGACCCGCATTGATTATGTAAAAGGAAATGACAAAGAAATGGATCAGAGTATAATTTCAGAAGAAATCTTAAATGTTATTGAGGGTTTTGAAATTTGTTTTGATATGATTTCAATGGGTTTGAATAAATATACTAAATCTTAATTTTATTTTAACTTTTATTGTGCACATGACGCAACATGTTATCTACGGAAAATAAGATTAATAATTTAATAAATGTAATGTACAGTAAAATCTAGACTTCCGAATCACTCGAATGACAAGTATTTCGAGATATAAAAAAACATATAGTTTTACCTAAAACTGGATCATTAATTTATATAATATGAAATACAGTCATTGGTCAAGGTCTAGTCATCAGTTCAAAGATCTTTTTATTTTATGGACACCGGTTTAATTAAAAAAGTCAAAGTAAGCATAGTAGAATTATATAAATTATGTTCTTTTTCGAAATTATTCGTTGATGAACAAAAATGTTAAACAATTAAAATGATTATTAATTTATTTACTTTTACCTTATTTATAATATAGAAGAGCGTCAACGTAAACATCCTTTTTTATTACTATCATAATCATAAGATTTTTTAAATTAACTTTTATTAACTTATCAATATGAAAAATTTGTATAATATTTTGTTTTTACTACTAATAAATTTAGCTATTATAAAGCTTTTATCAAGCTCAAAATGCGCAAAATGTTTTGTGGATATTTCTAACCAATCGTTAATTTGCGGCAATGAAACATTCACCAGAAACCAATCAGAAATAAGGATGATTAATTGCGTGTTTAACGGAAGAACGTTAACATTTTCCCATAATTATTCAGGAATGTTGAATGTTGATCAATTCTCTGATCAGTTTTTCCAAATTATAGAATTAAATTTCTCAAAAATTGAAAATTTCAGACTGAGCCATATAAAAATTAACCATATAAAACGATCTCATCTGAAATATTTTATTAATATAAAGTCATTGACAATAGCTAATCCAAAAACATTTGACATTGACAGCTTTTTGGATATAAATCATTCAGATCTTTTCCAATTATATATTTATTGTGACACTGATATTCCAAAGAATTATTCTTCAGATTATAATTCGAAAAATTTATCATTTTTCTTTCATTTTAGAAAATGGCGAATAATCCAAATGGACTGTATGCATCTATATCAGTGTGAAATCGGGACATGTATAAAAAAGATGGAACGGAAAGTAAATTTTTTCTAAAGTTAAACACCAAAATAATTAACAAGGACAGAGAAGTTTATCTGAAATCTTCCGATTGTCGTCGCATAACTAAACAATGCAATAGATCGACAAAACCGCTATTTCCTACCGACTCTCTCACATATGAAGCTTCTGAATCTTCCACGACTCAACATCCAAATGATTCCTATAGTCAAAGTTCAATAGACATCGAAACATTTAACTTCACTTCCATAACTCCCAAAACAAATTTCCCTGATTCAACGAGATTATCTGTTTCACCGAATAATGTTAATACAAAGAAACATAATAATAAAAATGAAAATAATAAAATTTTGTTAAAATCAAATGGCAACTTTTAACAAGGGTTAGTACTTTGAAGAATATAATTATAGAAAAACCACACCAAAAGTACCCTTAGAAATTATTATTCCTATTCTGTCAGAAGTTCAACAATACATTACCATTCCATTTCATCACAGAACATAACCATATGCACAATTGTATCAAATTATGGGCAATTTATTCTAATTATTGTGCTGACAAATGTTTTCATTATAATAACTCTTGTGACCATTTTTGCCGTTTTCTACCGTTATCATTATAAAAATAGAAAAACAATTTCATACTTGCAAAATGATTTATTGCTTATAAATATAAAGTAAATTATTTATCGTTTTCTCCTTCTTTTGCAATATCAGTAGCGAATAAAATAATAATGTAACATTAATATTTTTTGGGTTGTAAAATTGAAATTTTTAAAAAATTAAAAGGAAATCAAATGAAATAGAGATGAGAAAATGTATAGCTAGCGTGAGCATAGTTGTACTGTCTTAGATTTGAAAAGACATAACTAAAAATATACATTGTTTTTTATTCTCATACAATTCTCATAACAAAACCAAATCCTCCCCCCATAGCTTCGTCCCTGATATGTAATAAGTAAGGCGACTCAAATGCCATTTTTATTTTTTTTAAAACAAACAAATCAGGAATAATTACAGTAACAACAACTTTAAATTTTGTAGTTTTGTTTCAAATCGATGACCTTTAAACAAAGAAAAAAACTTTTACTTTCTTTAGCCACTATTCACTAACTTATACAAAATAAATACAGTGGCATTACATATAGAAAAAATTTGACACCTTAATCTAGTAGTCGTATAATAAAGTTTAAAATTTTCTTCTTGCTTTTATATTTGCAAAATCTCGTAGTATATCTTCTTTATATAATGCTCTCGAAATATCATTTTCAATGGACAAAATAGATAGCACAGAGAGTCGGTTTTGTGACATGGATGACCTCAGATAGTTTTTTATTAATTTTAGACGAGAAAAACTCCTTTTTCCGCTAGCTAACACTAATATTTTTAGTGCAATATACAAATTTGGATAGATTGGTAGCAGCTCATTCTGTAAAATATATTTCAAAACATCGTTTGGATCATCTGATGGTTTCAGCAAACTTGAAATAAATATTAATTCTTCCGACATTTGAATACCGTCAATGTCTTTTTTATTACCATCGCTCAGTATAATTTCTAAATCCTTACAATACTTTAAAATATCTTCTTTCTTCCATGTAGTTAATTTTGAAATGGAATGTAAGAATCCAAATGTATTTTTATAATATGACAGCTGTTGGAAACGTTCCTCTATTGAGTTGATAGTGACGTCTAACAAATTAAAATAAACAAGTTAAAATTTTTGTGTTGAATCTTCCATTGGTTCGTCAGTGGCTTCATATTTAAAATTCCATTTTCGTTTTTTAATTCGAATTTCCTCAAATTTGGGTTCCAAATCAATCATTTCTGCTAATTCACGAGCAGTGATAAAAAGGGTTTGAAACTTTTCGTCGGTTCTGAACTTTTTCAAATTATTAAAAACGGGCTCAATTGTTTCCACTGCGGCACAAATAGAAAATGTTGGATTCTGCATTAGAAGATTCACTCTATTAACATCTGTGTGTTGATGCAGAGAAAAATTATATATAGCTTGCACCGTTCCAAAGAAATTCACCATTTCAATATTCGATTCTGCCGCATCATTTAAAACAAGATTCAATGAGTGGCTAGAACAAGGAACGAAAAAAGCACGAGAATTTATATTCAAAAATCGTCTCTGAAGCCCAATATTTTTTCCTCTCATATTAGTCTCATTGTCATATCCTTGGCCTCTGCAATTTTTAATGTCTAATCCTAAATTTTTAAGCTCAGCCAAAAATTTAGATGCTAGTCCGTATCCTGATGTGTCATCTATTTCTAGAAATCCTATGAAATGCTCCTCCACTAGATGTGCATTATTGAAATTCGTATATTCAAATCTAATAATTAAAGTCAGTTGTTCTTTATGACTGATGTCAGGAGTGGTGTCCATAATGACAGAGAAAAATTCTGCGTTTTTTGCCATTTCAATAATCTTGTTTTTCGTCTTTTGAGCTAATAATTCTATTAATTCATTTTGAATATCTTTGCACAGGTAATGTACGTTAGTTTTTTTAGATGTTATTCGACGTAGGTGTTCTTTTTTAACAGAATCGTATAGACCAAAGCATTCGACAAACTTTAAGAAAACTCCATTATTATTTTCTTATATCGCATCAGATGACCCACGAAATGGTAAATTAAGTTCAGCCATTGTCAAAATAATTTGCGTTACTCTTTCAAAAACGTCATGCCAATTTTGTTTTTCATTCTGCAAAAGCCGTTCATATTCTGCATTGATGGTTTTATTAATCGTTTTCTTTTGAGAAGCTCCGGCCAATCATTAAATGATCTTAAGTGGAAGAAATTTTTCTCATGATTATTAATGGCATAGCTCAAAATTTTCCAATCATTATAGCCTACTTTGTGCTTAATGAAGAAAATAATTTACAACAAAAACAGTAAATTTTATCTTCCGAAACAGAATAAACGAGCCATATTCTTTTAATACGTTCTCTATTTGATAAAACCAACTGGAAATGTTTCGATGAAAAATGTCTCTCATTTTCATCCACATGATATGAAAAGTTATTAGGAATATCTATGGGGTCTTTTTCCACAATGATTTGCTTAATTTGGTTTGACAATACCTTCGGCCATTTGGCAGGATCGAAATCAACATCCGTATCTACTTTATCGTTGGTTTCCTTATCCTTCTCATGTGATGGTAATATTGCATCTGGTATTTGATTTTTAATTTCGCTTTGATCAACAGGAAAATCAACTGTTATTGAATCATCAGCTGCCATTGGACATTGGAACAACTTTCTTGGTTTTTATGACTTCCCAGAAATTTTTCTAGCGCCGCTTTTTGTACTTGGAGTTCCTCTGCTTTCTTAGCTCGCTTCTTTTAGTAGAAAGCTCCAGATTCCATCTTTGTTTTTCTATCCGACATTCTAACAATAAGAAAAATAAAATTATAAATATTTAGTATATATTTTGTAAAGAAAGAAGTCAAAAGTTAACTTAATTATTATATATTTTTTACATTTAAGAATATTTAACTATCAATCAATCTATTACTTTTAAGTTTTTAACCAGTTGACTAAAGAATATTGTAATGCATGAGTTAATGACATTTTTTTTCTGCCATGAATTTTAATATATTAAAAATAATGATATGTTAACAATATGTTAATGACTTTCTACTTTCATAATAAAAAAAGCTATATTAAATTTACGTGTATTTTATATTATGTATGCTGTGTTTGTATGTAAAATTATTTTTCTGTCACTTTCTCAATTCCTATAATAAAACTTTTAACTTTCGGAACATTAAATTTTTGCACTCAGGTAAGTTTGTGTGTTACTATAGTATAATTTTATCGATTTGTTTTAGATTATAGAAACTTTTAACTTTCGGAATTAGTTCGGAATTAATTCCGAAAGTTAAAAGTTTTATTATAGGAATTGAGAAAGTGACAGAAAAATAATTTTACATACAAACACAGCACACATAATATAAAATACACGCAAAATTAATATAGCTTTTTTTATTCCGAAAGTTAAAAGTAATTAACATATTGTTAACATATCATTATTTTTAATATATTCATGGCGGAAAATATTTGGATTTTCAATCTGACAACTCTACTTTGAACTTTCGATAAAAAATATTTTTGAAGTTATTAATTCTTTAGATTTTTAGATATTTCTCTGGAAACGCTAGCTTTTTGCGAAGGTGAAGAATTGACAATGTAAGAATTTTTTCATTTAATTACAAATAATTAAAATATTTTAAAGTATATCAGATATTTCTTGTCAAACGACTTTGTGTGAAGATAGCATTTCTAATATTCAACCAGGTCCATCAACATTTGCAGAAAAAAATTCGAAAATCGTAAATTTTAATAACTTGTATAAAAAAATAATAATTTCATAGAATTACATAAAATGACAAAATTCGCCATATAAATGAGCTGGAGAAAGAAGATTACAAAAACTTAAAAAACTGCTCCGCTTCTTTCTTAATAATTCCAAACAAATTCATAATCATAAAAATCCTAAAAAAACCTGAAAATTAATTAAAAATAATTTATAATCAAAATGTTGACTACAAGTAACATTTAAGAGCTTGAATAGTGATCTCATAATTTTATAAAATCAAAATTCAAACCTTAAAAGTTATTTAAATTAAAAAAAAACTTGTAAAATTGAATAAATGAAATGAAGTAAATAACTTCACATTGTCATAAATGGTGAGTCATCGACTGATGAATACACAAAATCTACAAAGTTTTGTCTCCCATAGATTAAAGTGTATGTTGTAATGGCTTGTAGCCTATACAAGCTCTGGGAAATAGCCATGGCCGCCGAGAGGACTTTTGGGGCCCGGGGATATACTTCTTGTGGGGGCCCCTGCCAAGAGCGTGAAAAAATTTTCCCTCGGATTTTGGGCTATTTATAAATGAAGCGGGAAACCGAAAAATATCCTAATTGTTATTGGAACAATGTATTCATCAATAATTCTCTTACAAAAATGAAAACGTTTACAACTAAAATTACAAAAAAAAGTACAAAAAACAAATTATTTTTTAGAATGTTGCTTTCCGAACCTTGCGCCTAGCAAACAAATTAATTACGTCTTGAAAATCAATTTTCTTAGCCATTTCAGATTCAATCGACAACATTCCTAAATCATTCAATCGGTGTTGTGACATTGTGGATCTCAAAACATCTTTTATCCTTTTTAAAACACTAAAGGATCGTTCTGCTTCAGCAACGGTTACAGAGATCGTACAAAATAATCTTATTGCTATTATTATGTTGGGAAACAATACATCCAGTTTCATTTTTTTAATGATGTTTAGTAACTCAATGGGCGAGAGAGATTTGTTTTGTATATTGGCATCATAAATTGATTTTAAATGGAGTATTTCTTCACCAAGATTATGGTCAATATCATTTTCATATACTTTTTGTAATTTTTCGGACTTCTTTTGTATTTCTTCATCATTAAGGTTATGAAATAACCATAATACATTGAATAACGAATCAATTTCTTTAGCCGCATTAAATCTTCTTGCAATATTTCCAATAATACAATCTAAGAAAACATTGAAAACATTTGTTCTGAATTCGTCACTTGGTGTCATTTCTAATTCGTTCCCCCATTTTTTCCTTTTACTACGTTTTGTTTCAAAATCTGTATTTATCTCTAAAGATGAACCAAACAATTTACATTCATTGAAGAGAGTTTCCCAACTATCTCTTATTGTTTGTAATTCATCAAGAAGACTTGACAAATTCGCTACTTCTACATCAATTGTCGCATCACGAGCTTGTAAAACAATATTTCTATAATTTATAGCTTGAAGGACTTTGTACCAAATTTTAGCCATTACTAAGAATTCAAACGATTCCATATATATTTTTTATTCCGTTCAGATCTGAACGAATTTCCCATGTTAAGTTTAATTCTAGAACAGAATCTATGGCACTTTTAATTGCAGGAATATTTTCAGCAATTGGTTTAATACATTCAATTCTAGCAGAGCAACGTGTATTTGACATAGAGTGCAATGAACGTCCAGTATTATTTTTTAATATTTCCCATCTTTGAGGGCTACTGCTAAAAATATTGTATAATTTTTGTACCGTACCAAAAAACGTTACAACCTCATGACAAGATTCTGCTGCATGAACACCACACAAATTTAAACTATGACATGCACAAGGGGAAAATATTGCCAGTGGATTGATTTGCAAAATATGAGCTTGAGCACCTTTATATTTGAGCACTTTTAAATGTAGACTTTTTCGCAACGGGGGTTCCGAAAGCAATCTTGGCAACGGACACTCTCCAGACGTACCCCACACACACGCACTACAAAAGGAGAAACATAGTTCCTACAAATTGAAATCATGATTTTTTCATAAAAAAATCAGGTGATTTAAATCATGATAGATTTTTTCTTCGAGGCCCCTAGAACCCAGGGGCCCCGGGTATTTTCCCCGTCAAGCCCCCCTCTTGTCGGGCCTGGAAATAGCTATAATATTATTTATTGCTTAATTGATTTTTCCGAGATTATTCTTTCTACACTTATTTTTTGTTTTTTAAATTCAAATTTTGTTTTTCAATTTTTGCAATTATGTATTAAAAAGGCGAGGGCCGCCTTTGGCCGCCTGCTCTGCCTGTGCGTAACGCCGGGCCTGCTATCCGCAATGACCTTTTGATTATCATTTAGTTAAAATTTAATTAAAATTATTAAATTTGACATAAAATGCCAATTTTTCAAAAATATAATGCCATTTTTTATTTTTTATGCCAATTTTGGGTCACCCTAGCAATAAGTTTACACTTGCATAATAATGGTTACTGCGAGATTGTTACACTATACTTAAATCAACACTTCGCAGTCCAACGTATTACGTTGCGGTCATTTTAATTCCATTTATTAATTTGTGTAATTAACACGTTGACGGACACTTGCGTCTATAGCCGTCAAAAACGAAACGGTTGTTTTTAGACACAAAAAAATTGCTTATTTGAGCCATTAAACCTGTCATTTACATTTTTAAATTACCTTATTAAAGGTGCTAAATTAATCAAAATTAAGTTTATTTAAGCAGAAAGAGTAAAACTATACTTCTAATATTCTAAAAATTACAAAAACATATGGTGTCAATTTTCGAACTTCACTTGTTTCTACTGTCCGTCAATGTGTTAATAAAGTTCATGCTCAAATTACTTTGACTTGTTCATTTGCAGTATCCAACATTCTCATTTGAATTCATATTAATTATATTAAAATATAGATTCCAAAATTTTATTCACAAAAATATTGTGTTACAAATCAAGAGAAGGCAATAAAAAGCTACTATATGAGATTGAAACTATAATTATTATGAAAAATTAAGTTTTTTATATATTTGGCCATTCCTGAATCCAGAATTTAAAGGTTGATTTATTTGTTACACCTGTTTGCAATGAATAGACACATCTATGTTTTTAAAAAATCAATAAGTTATATTATATAAACATACAAACTTACCTGTGTGTTGACCTTTAGCGTTGCAGTGAATAAACGCATTTAATCAAGAAAGTGGTAGAAAAAATAAACTGAACACACAAACACAACACATACACCAAACACCACTGAGATACATTTAAAGCAATTCACTCACCAATTGGCTGTATTAATCATCATCAATTTGAATATGAATTTGATAATGAATGTTTTTTGGAAATTTATTTTAGCCATTTTAGAAATGGCTTTCAGGTAAGATATTTAATTTTAAGTAAAGTTTAAGTCTTGAATTTTGATCCATATAGATATGAGATCATTATTCAAGTTCTTAAATTTTACTTTTAGTCAACATTATAATTATAAATTATTTTTAATTAATTTTCAGGGATTTTTGATATTTTATAACAAGTATTTTGGAATATTTTCGAAAAGATGTGAGTTAGATATGTTTTTAATTATAATTTCTTTATAGCTTCTTTCAGGAAAGCAAATATGGATTGAAAAGACATTGAACCAAATTCATCTGCTCTTGAAATTTCATTAAAAATATATTTTTAAAAATTTTCAGTGATCTTTTTTTATCCAAAAATTGTCTAAAATAGAATTATTATAGAAATGTATCTCAGCGGTGCATTTCAATGAATCAAAAGTTTGTATGTGTTTTTTAGTATGTCTTGTCTTTCTGTGCAGTTTTTAATTTTTCTTCCATTTTTCAGATTTCTATAGTATAAGATGTATCTGACTGCACTCTAATTGAGAACATCAACATGAAATCAAAGTAAGTATGTATGTTTTTATAATGTAAGATTATTGATTTTTTTGTTATATTATAGGAAATGCTTCTCAGTGGTGTTTGGTGTAGTAAAAAGTGCATGTAAAATTTCGATATGTAGAATCTATGTCAAGAATAGACCCGCTATAATAACTGGCGAAAAAAAATTCGACGAAAATTCCGAAAACTTAACTTTGAGTTTTAGAGATAATGATGACATAATTTTGTAAGATTTATCTTCAATTTTTAAAAAATATATTAGTATTTCATATTGTCCTGAAATGTCTTTATATACTTTGTTGTTTAATACTGATGTTGGGGACGTCTTTGGGGATTAATAATTTATATTTGTTAATTAATTACTTTAAAAATAATAGAACTCACGCTGTATCAAAATAAATCCAAAATTTTATTAATAAATAACTAATAATGTTGCAAAAATTAATTATAAATAAATAAATGGCAAAAATAAATAAACTTAGTAATTAACTCCATTTCACCACAAATGATGAGTCATCTATAATTAGTGTACACACCAATGTGTAGTATTATAGATGCGTTTATTCCTTGCAAACAAGTGTATTAAAAATAAAATTTTATTTTGTCATAAAATCATTTCGTATTTTACACACAATAACCACTTTTTTAACGGAGACTCTGCCGGGTTCTATATTTGTTTCTATAAGCACATTTTCAGTAAACAACAAACACATAATTATATCTTAACATGTAACCATTATGCACTAATCCGACTTCTGACACTAGTTTAACTTCAACGATCCATTTACTCAATACAAAGTTTCCATCGAAACGAATTTTTGAAGAATTCAATGAGAACTGTCTGAATCTACAAAAGCAATACCTGGTCTTTCTTAGATTTATACATCAAATATCCTGATACTTGGTACCTTATTGTTCTGAAGGAATTGGCTGGCTTCCCCACAAAGGTTTCTCGATGCTGACATGCTGTGAATGTTTGCCGTTGTTTACTGAAATTATTTAGAGGAGGAACAGTGAAAGTTGTTTTGTTGTGAATAACACTCTTTTTGCCACAAAGACCATTTGTCATTTGTAGGTGTAACAGTCTATCGGTGATATTTGATATTTGATCAGCTTCTTAATTGAGCATATTTAATGTGTTTAATATGTTTACCTATATTTAGTATAACAAGGATTTTCTTCTGATTAAATTTTCAGTAACGCGAGGACACAAATCTCTGTGCACTAAATTGAATATTCTTCGAATTAAATTAACAAGTGCCTTCAAAAAACTTGTAGAATCAGCTGGCTGTTTCGGCTTATTTCAGGTAAATTCACAAATATGTTACATTAATTTACTTTTTTAATTAATATGACCTTAATTTCTCAGTCGATAACACTTCTTAAAAATCTACTACTTATTTTAAATTATTACCCTAATTTTAAATACTTTATTTTACTTTAATTTAAAATCATTATTTTAATTTAAATATAATACCATAATTTCTCAGAAGTCATCGTTTCTTAAAAATATTTTACCATAAATTACTGTACAAAATCCTTGAGACAGAAATACGCTCTCACTATAGTCAGATTCGTAGCTAAAGGTGAGGGCCAGTTAGCCCCGAGCGCCGATATGAAAGGGCTACAGAAGAGGATTCATTGTATTCGTTTTGGACTTAAAAATTTACAAAACTCGCCTAACAAGTGAGACAGAAACAACTGTAGTTTCTTTCCTTTGTTAATATTTCTGTTTAAAACAGATTTTGATGGCAACAGTCTTGTGCATAGTGTAACAGCAAAAGATGTTCTTATGCTCACTCAGATGTGATGGTATGTTTTTCCATGTCTAGTCTGGTGCAGGGACCGTCATAGTAATGCCATTAACTGTTCAAAAATAAATTTTGATTTTTAATCGTGACTATAGTGTGTATTAGGATTCTAATCCGTTACAACATTAATATCTGGTTCCAAAACACTAAATAATTCCATAAATTTTATTCAATAAATTTTACACTCAAAAACTTCTCTTTCTTATTTTTGTTACTTAAACAAATTTCAATTTTTCTTTTCAAATATTTTTCGATAAAAATATTTTTTAAAATGCTAAATTTCAGTCTTTTTAAAATATATTTCAATAAAATTATTTTTTAAATTTAATAAAATTTCAAATTAAACTTTTAAGAATCTTTCAACTTCCTCATATCCCCCTCCTTAAGAAATTTTTTAAGTTTTTCCGAGTTTCTTTCAATCTTTTTAGCATTCTCGTTTCTTAAGATATATCATCTGTCCTGTTTCATGGCTCGTCATCGAGCGTGATCCACACGCAATTACTCTCTCTTTTCCATCTTTATCTCTTTGTGAAAGCACTGCTCCAATGGTATCAAAACTGGCATCAGTATCTAAAATGAACTCCTTTCTCAGATCCGGAAAGCATAGGATCAGTGCCGATGTGAGTGCTAACTTCAATCCCTCGAATACGTTATTCGTTCCTTTAGTTCATTCTAGATTTCTGTTACTCGGACCGCTACATAATTGTTCTAACATCCTTGCTTTCTTTGCATGCTCACTGATGAATCTTCTATAATAATTGCAAAGCTTCGAAGTTTCTTTACGCAACTTGGCTTCCCAAAGTTTTGTATATCCTGAATCTTAAAAGGATCGGTCTGTACTCCTTCTTTGCTGATTATGTGTCCTAAGTGTTTATTTTTCGAGAGGAACATATTTGTTCTGACAAACTCGATCTGGTATTGTGCATCATATTCTTTCGAAGCATCAACTAAAAGTCTCCAACTTGATTCCTCATCTTCGGGAATAACGGCAAGCATAAATTCATGTTCCAATTTCCATGTGTCTGTTCCAGTTTTATTGTTCGAAGATATAGAAATTCATCTTTGGATAATGAATCAACTATCCACTTAAAGTCAATAATGTCTGAAACTTCAACTGATTTGAATTTTTCAAATTTCATTTGATCAAGATTTAATTTCCATACGATTACATAACCACATAAATCCGCACTTACAAGGAATGAGTTAGTTTCATTGATTAATTTTGTTATTGATTCAATCTGTTTGCCATCTTCTAAACTACATGCAATTATAGTATCATTCATTACACCAGTGAAGGCAACTCTCGATGTATTGTCCCAAACTACTGATAAAACAACATTCGAATGGCCACTCAAAACAAATTCATCATATTCATTATCCTTAGCATTTTTAAAATCTATATCATTTTCCATTTCGAAATTAATCATTAACGAATTTAAAATTTTTATTTTCAAAAAATCCACAAAACTTACAAAATTTAAACAAGTCCCTTTTTCAAACAAAACTTCTAATACTTCATAAAACTCCAAAAAATTTTCAGCCAAAATAAAAAATCAACTGATCATAAATTCCAAAAATTACACTGTTCGCGTCTGTGTGCTCATACAAAAAAACAAGCCCTTCTCCAAATCCAACACGCACACACACGCGAATTAACGTCAGGATTGACCACTGAGAATTTGATTTCTTTCTGTATTATTTGATACTTTTCTGGGTATATCTTTAGTCCTGCTTCTTCGATTGCTTTTAATACTTCACTGAGTATTGTATAATGTTTTTCTTTACTATTCGAATAAATCAGAATGTCATCCAAATACACCATTGTTCCATTTATTTTTCCTATTACCTTTGTCATCATTTCCTGGAACGTACCTGGTGCTGCAGCAATTCCGAACGGCATTCTGTTGAAACAATATTGTCCGTTTTTTGTTGAGAAAGCTGTTTTCTCCTGTGATTCTCCTTCTAGTTCCACTTGGTAATATGCATTACCTAGATCGATTGAGCTGAAAAAGACGGATCCTCCTAACAAATCCAACATCTCGTCTATGTTTGGCATTGGGAATGCCTGCCTCTCTGTTACTGCGTTCAGCTGTCTGAAATCCAAGCATAACCTAATCTCCTTTTTCTCTTTTTTCCATACGCAGATTAACGGCGTGTTCCACGGGGAGTTGCATTTCCGTATAATCCCGTTTTCGTACAAATTTTGTATTGCTTCTTCAATTTTTGTTTCCAAATTCAATGATTGACGATATGGTTTTATGTTTATCGGTTCACCTCTTGTAATTATCTTATGTTTTACCAAATGCGTTCGAACCACATCCCATTTATCCGCCATAAACACGTTTCCACTGTTTTGCTATTATTTCCTTTAATTTACTATCCTCAATTTTTCTTCATCCTTTATTTGTCTGCCGAATTTTGCTTCAATGTTACAAATATAGTTCTTGTATTTTTCACAAGATTCGATATCTTTCTTTTTTTCCAGCCTATATCCAAATGCTTCTTGTAATTCTATTTCTCCAATCACCTCTGGTGTCACTTTCTCCGCCACAATGAATCTTAATTCCTTGGAAATATCTCCGATAGTTACTTAAACTTTTGTTCTTTCAATTGCCTCTATCGTACTTTCGTTTGCACATCGTAACTTATCGTTGCTTCTCATCAATTGTTGTCCTCGTAACTTGTTAAAAAAGTTCACACTCATTACGTTTATTCGTGCTCCGGTGTCTAATAAACGGTCGAAAATTTCCCCATTCATCATTACTGTTACACTAGGTCTTCCCTGTAGCTTGTTATACACAATTCCTACCTCCTGCTCAGTTTCAATTGTTCAAATTCTTCCCACTTCCTCTTCAAACGTTCCTCTCCTTAGGAATCTGTATACTTTCTCACTTACCCTTCCTACATTCTCCCACTTTTATACCCCTTGAGGATATTCCATCCACTTATTTGTTAGTATATGGCTCCAACCAACTCCTCTACTGGTGGAGCCCTGTTGTTTGAGTACGTCCTCCTAAAATTATCTTCATTTGTCTCTACGCACGATTCCATTTCCTCTTCTTCTTCGATTCCAATAATCCGGCTGTATCTGTTTCCTGTTTCTATATCGTTTTCTTGTAACTCGACTTTGTATAACATTCTTCAGATCGATGACCATTTCTGTTGAATCTTTTACACCGTATTTCTTGATATAACCTTCTTATATGACCTTCTTTCCCACAACCAAAACATCTTGTCACTTTTTTTAACTGGACAATTCCTACCTATATGTCCGCTTCTGTGACAAGTCCAGCACTTTATCTTACTGCTTAGTGGACAGTCTATTTTTGTGTGGCCTATTTTGTTGTTCTTCTCATCACCTGCCTTCTTCTCTTTCATCTTTCTGCTTGTACTGTCCTCTTCTCTGTGGATCCTGATAAACCAATCTTGCATAACTTTTCATAGCGTTTATCCGATCTCTCTGTTTGTCCACTTTATCCATCAGAATAAATGTTTCCTTTATCTCCTCTGTGCTTTTTATCTTCCGCAATATTACTTTTTTCTCAACTTCTTTATTCTCAGCACATACTATCAACATCTTTGCTATTATTTTCTCTTTGGTGAATTCTTTATTCTCAAACAACCTGTCAACAAGGTCCTCCACTTTTTAAAAAATATGTTTCAATCTCTTCGCCTCTTCTTTTATAATTCAATAAACTTTCCATATCCTTTATTACGCATCTTTCATAATTAAATGCCATTCGTAAACTGGCTTGAAATCCTTCTGCTTTTTTAACTGTCTTTGCATATTTTTCAAATAAATCCTCGTCGATCATGCATGCGGTCAATCTTTCCTGTTCATTTTTATTGATGCCTTTAGCATCGAAATAAATCTCGCATCTTCTAATGCATTTTTCCAAGTCATCACCTTGACAGAACACCTTTGGCAACTATCTTTCGGTAATAGCGTCGGTGTTTACCACTGCCACCATATTAGGATTCTCATCAGTTACAACATTAATATCTGTTTGCAAATCACTAAATAATTCCATAAATTTTATTCAATAAATTTTACACTCAAAAACTTCTCTTTCTTATTTTTGTTATTTAAGCAAATTTCAATTTTTCTTTTCAAATATTTCCTCAAACTTCCTCATAGTGTGAATTTTAGATTGACATTCAAACAAAAAATCCTGATTGCAAAAATATCAATAGAAAAATATTTGCCAAAAATTTAAATAAACATTAATTTAGAAAGTTAAATTACTTTATTTAAAGAAAAAAAATTTAGAAAAATTAAAAAACGAAAAATGGTTCTCAAGCCAAAAACTCTAAGGGGCAAAATCCTCAAGGTCCTCTACAGAATGAATTCTGGCGCCTCTTGACTTACTTGCCAATGATGACTAAACCGCTCCTTGGACAACAAAGACAACTTAGTAATATATCCGAATTTGATTGCCAAATTAAATTTCTTTAATGTGATGAAAATATCGTAGCTGGTTGTCTCTCAAGGGGTATTTCAGCTGCAATATCAAGCACATGTTTGATAACCACAGAGCAATTGAAAAACAATATATCTTCAAAAGACGAATTGACTAATTCATCTCTGATTATAGAATGAATGGATAGCATTCCATACGACATTTCTATTGAAGGCGTCAGGCATAAGCGCTGGGAGATGACATTCAATACTTGGTATTCAGTTCATTTCACGATTTAAATCACCCAGGAATTCGTGAAACTTATGAATATCTGAGAAATAGAAAGTGCTGGCCATCAATGAGGCAAGGCATCAAAATCTGGTGCAAATCCTAATCGTTCTACTAATAATTTTATTGTTTTATTGGTGATAAAGTGAAAAACATGACAAATTTTATTCATAAATTATTCCTTATGTGTAATGCAAACCCGATTATCATTATGAACAATATTACAGATATATTTATGTAGAAAAATGAAAGATTTATTAAATCTCGGTATTCTATTGAATAATTGGTGCTGATTTCATTTTGACGGGTTGTGGTGAAATAGTTTCTTGTTGTTGGGAACCATTGCGTGCAGTTATCATTGGTTATTGGAGCTTCTGTATGTGTGTATTTGACATCGTGATTTAATTGGATATTGTATTCATATATCTCGCTAGAGCTCACCAATGAGCAAGCAGCGCGATGATTGCACTCACGGTAATATATTCTCCAGGACTTTGTTTGCAATTTGAATTGAATGTTTGAAGAATCATTTTTACATTTCAAGAAAATTTCAAAAAAAGACTTATTGAAGGGAATGAAATTATCTTCATCCATTTTCACTGGCAACATAATATCTAGCAATTCCAAGTCAAATAAACTTATGAAATCTAATTTGTTGATATATTTCACTTGGATATAATTTATTCTTAATCCTTTTATTTTACCGAGTTTCGCTTGAATAATTTCAAACAGTCGACTTGCAAATTTATCAACTGAATCCACTTGATGATTTGTGTTTGTTAATTCCAGGAATTTGTCATCCGTATATTTGCATTCTAATAACATTTGATGTTGCTTGTGTCCAGGGGAGCAATTCACAAATTGAGCATTACTGATCCCATCTATATAGCATTGGAGATCTCGACAAGATCCATCTGTGAACACTGGAATAATTATCGATGACATTATTATTATTATTACACACATCAATGCGAGTCTGAAGCGAGTCATGAATTGACGAGATAAATTCAATTTGAAGTCACAATGAAATTGAACATCCTTATGATAATTATATCGCAATAAATTTCTAAAATAATATTATTATAAACCGGATATTTATTGTGCAATGCAACGGCAGTTATTAGGCACGAATAAATATTAACATTAATATTAACATTGAAATATTTTCTTCGGAATCGGCAAAGTCAAAAACCTTCGAATCTTGATGATTTGTTAGTTAAATTCTCTTGTCCATGTTCTCACTGATATCAGCTGTTATGGACCAATATCGTTTTGTAATACTTTCACCGTTTCAGTTCCTATACTCCCCCTTTCTTATACTCACATATTTTCAAACCAAATTTACTGAGCTATTTAACATAATATATTCAATATATCCTAAACAAAAACCTTACTAAGATAACATATAAAAAATTGGTACTTCCGTGTTATCTTACCCCCAAAAATTAAATTAAAAAAGAACACATATAATTATTATATTTATTTTCTAAATCACAGTTACAAACTCAGCAAATGTTTGTAAAGAGTTTGTAAATGGTCATCCAGGTGGCCAGAAAACCACAATATCGTTGAGAATAGTGTCGAACACATCGGCACTGTTGCTTAGAACACGTTTACGCCACATAAACTCGCACATGTACGAGTCAATCATCTGTCCATGAGTTCCATTTTGTCGTTTGTTCCTTTCCTTTGCCGCCTTCCACGTTCTCTCAATTGTTTGTGTGGGGGCACCGGTAACAGGGTTTACAAAATTTTGTGAATGGTTAACAGTGCTGTGTGTGTAACCTTGTCCTGGTATCTCAGCAATTCCAGCGTACACCCTCCACTCGTCCGATACGATGTTACTCCCTGGTGCAATAGACTGAGTTATTATTGGCATCAAAGTTGCAGTTCGATCTGGGACAGTGTACAAAAAACAATCACCAGTTTCTTTACAGATACTACCAAAAACCCATTGTTGGGGAAACACACGACCGACTTGGTTTTTGCGCCGTGAAAATAAACTTTCATCTATTTCAACTGTTGTGTTAGGACCTCCAATTATCATTTGATTAACAAGTAATGTATTTGCACAGACCTCACGCAGATACATGTTCCAGTCAACGACACTGCTTTCGCCAATATCTAGTTCATTTTCGCAGAAATTAATACTTGTCAACTGCTTTGATCAACAATAAATGAACAGTACAATTTGTCTGAAAGGCAATTTGGAGCCTTGTAGCCATGTTCCTCGTCGAACTTGTACATCTTCCCGGCATTCACGTTTCTTACAACGCCAGTGGTAGTGATGGTCATTAAGTGACAAAGTCATGGCGTGATTATTACTACAAATACACGGGTTGTGCAAAATTCCATGTTGCTGCAAAAACTGCACAGCACTGGCTTTCTCATTTACTAACGCTGATAGCCTTAATAAATTCATGTTCAATAATGTTCAATAGCGTCATCAATAATGTATTCTCTCATTTTTTATATTGTTATTTTAATTGTATTTTATAATTTAATTTTTGGGTGTAAGATAACACGGAAGTACCAAAAAATCAACCTTAAAAACATGGTTTTTGAAACTCTCTCTATATTTCACTATCTTAATTTCACTCAAAACTAAAATTTCAGTATGCGTTCTCAATGCTATGAAATATTTATTATTACATAAAATCACTTTTTTGTGTGACCAAACGAAACCCTAAATTAGGAGATCATGCTAATGTGATAATTGTTGTGATAAATGTGAATTATCGGAATACGGATAATGATAATTATATCAATTATTGATTCAAACTTATATAACATATTTTAGATAGTTTTAGATATTTTACGTTATCTCTTTAATCCGAAGTTTATGAATAGATAGTTTAGATTGTGTAGGACCAGTTAATGGTGGAGTTTTTCTTTGTTTTGTTCAGTGCTGAAAGAGGTGCCGTTATGTGTGATGCGTTTTTTATGAATCTGTGACAAAAATTGACGATGCCCAAAAACCTACATAGTCGTGTGACAGTGGTGGGTAGTGCACCGCTGCGTATTACGTCAAGGCGTTAAAGAAAAATTGACAACCCATAGATAAGAGTATGTGAATAAAGAATGTTAAGTGTTTTTGAAAGAAATTGCATTTATTGACGTTGATCTGTAAATTATGACGGTTCAATGCCAAGAACCATGTGCAGATCTTTTGGTGGGTGTCGCGGTCGGGTGATACTACGATTATATCATCAAGGCAATGCCGGCCCAAGCTACGGGTGGACCGGACACAAGCCGGGGCGCAAAATGAAGGGGAAAATGTACATAAAACGGTCAAAATAAAAATTTATTTTATAATTTATTTATTTTCAAAAAACCTTTTTTATTTTACACTCTGATATATTTCAACCCACCACTACATTTCTGATGACCAATTAAGTTTTATTTTTTAAAGAGTATTTAGCCCGTTAATTTAACTGATAAATTGAATTCTGAGAACTGATCGAGTATATTTTCACGTTTTAACACGTTTTCACTAGTTATTAATTTTGATTATTATTAATTTTGAAATATTAAATATCGATATTTAATATTAAATATTATTAATTTCGATATAAAATATTTCTAACCCAAGTAACATGGAGAAAATCGAATCACAGAAAGGGAAGGCTATTATATTGGTCGAAGGCTACAGATATCGAAAGGACAGAGCAAACGTTCAGTTTATTAGACCAGTTTTTAGTTAAAGATCTTTAGTTTGCGCTCTTATATCGGCGCTATTTTGTCTGCGCTAGTAGGTAGTTAGTGGCCCGCTGCAGCAATTTTTTTGCTGCACGATTTTTTTTGCTGCAACTTTTACGCAATTGCTGCAACTCACATTTTTTGTGTTCAGGGATTTTAGTCCAAATTTTTTTTATCAGACTATAGTGAGAGGGTCTCGATGGTCCTGGGATTTTCAATACAAAAAAATTTTTTCAATAGAAAAAGGTGGTCTTCAATAAAAAAGCATGGATTTTTCTAGGTCAATTCAGGTGGGTCTTCTTGGTCCTGAGAATTTCAATACAAAAAGGTGGTCTACACTAAAAAAGAGTGGCAATTTAAGGTCTCAGGATATTTTCAATACAAAAAGACAGTCTTCAATAAAAAAGCATGGTAATTTAAGGTCTCAGGATATTTTCAATACAAAAAGGTGGTCTACACTAAAAAACAGTGGTAATTTAAGGTCTTAGGATATTTTCAATACAAAAATCCGATTATCACTAAAAAAGCATGGATTTTTCTAGTTCAATTCAGGGGGGGTCTTCTTGGTCCTGAGAATTTCAATAGAAAAAGGTGGTCTCAATAAAAAAGCATGGTAATTTAAGGTCTCAGGATATTTTCAATACAAAAAGGTGGTCTTCAATTAAAAAGCATGGTAATATTTGGTCTCAGGATATTTTCAATAGAAAAAGGTGGTCTCAATAAAAAAACAGTGGTAATTTAAGGTCTCAGGATATCTTCAATACAAAAATCCGATTATCACTAAAAAAGCATGGATTTTTCTAGTTCATTTCAGGGGGGGTCTTCTTGGTCCTGAGAATGTCAATAGAAAAAGGTGGTCTACACTAAAAAACATGGTAAATTTTTTAAAATAAAGCAAATCATGGGTCAAAAAATTGAATTACAGTAAATTATGGGCTAAGATTTTTAAATTAAAGTAAATAATGGTCCAAATTTTTGAATTACATTAAATAATGGGTCTAAAAATTGAATTACAGTAAATTAAGGTTCAAATTTTTTAACTTAAAGTAAATTAAGGTTCTAAAAAATTAAATTACAGTAAATTATGGTCCAAATTTTTCAATTAAAGTAAATAATGGTTCAAAATTTAAGATTAAAGTTAATTAAGGGCTCAACTAAGTAAATTAAGGTCCAAATTTTTGAAATAAAGTAAATTATGGGTCTAAAAGTTGAATTAAAGCAAATAATGGTCCAAATTTTTGAATTAAAGTAAATGATGGTCCAAATTTTAAAATTAAAGTAAATTATGGTCCAAATTTTTAAATTAAAGTAAAATTAGGTTCTAAAAAATTAAATTAAAGTAAATAATGGTTCAAATTTTTAATTAAAGTAAATCAAAGTCCAAAATTTTAAATTTAAGTAATGAATGGGCTCAAATAACTAAATTAAGGTTCTAAAAAATTAAATTAAAGTTAATTAAGGTCCAAATTTTGAAATTAAGTAATCAATGACAAAAGATTAAAGGAAACAATGGTTTAAATTTTAAATTAAAGCTAAATGAGTAAATTAAAGTAATAGTTTTTAAATAAGTAATGTAATAAGTAAATTAAACTAAGATTTTTAAATTTATTATCAAAAGATTGAATAACCACCAACTTTTTTGAGAAATGTAATTTTTAATGAAAATTTAAATGGAATTTTTTTAAAGTTAATTTTAATGAAATAATTTATTAAGTAATTTTTAATAGAAATTTTTATGAAATATTTTTTAAGTTAATTTTAAATAGAAATTTTAATGGAATAATAATAATAATAATAATAATAATAATAATAATAATAATAATAATAATAATAATAATAATAATAATAATAATAAAAATAATAATAATAATTCAACAGTTTCCAACAATCGGTTACTAAATATTTTTAACTAGGTGCTGACAAATAAGTACCAAATACTTACAACATGATACCACGTACTAACTAACTCTCAAACAACCACATACTTACTACTAACTACTTACAATCAACTAAATATTCTTCATTGTATTTTATGAAATGTTTTTTTAAATTAATATTTTTTTTATACAGCTTCTATAATAATTTTAATTACAATCAGTAGAAAAACCTTTTCAAAATGTCTAAATTTAACAAACATGTTGATTTTCATCAAAAAAACCACAACTCAATCACTTTAAAACACCACGTGAAATTCAAAATAATTTAAATTACAATGAAAGACTAATGAATTCTAATTTACAAAACATTCTTCTTTTAAATGATAACTACTGACTTATTATTGCAATGTAAAAATCGCATTCAATAAATACTTATTGTTGATCAGTTTTATTATATATACTCTGAGTTTATCCGACAGGATGTTTTGACCCTCTAAGGGTACAGGTCATAAGGGTACTGGTCGTAAGGGTATTAGTCGTAAAGGTACTATTCGTAAGGGTATTAGTCGTAAAGGTACTAGTCGTAGGGGTATTGGTAACACTCAACCACAACCTACCCATTAACTAGTTACTAAGTACTAACAACCAGCTAACAACTAGATACCAAGTACTTACAACCAGCATCAAAACCCATAGAGATATTAACAAATATCAACCTACAACTAGATACTAACAACATCGCACCAACTACTAAGTACAAGATACCAACAACTTAATATCATCTACCAGTAACTATAAACACGTATTTTCAACTAGATACCAAGTACTTACAACAATATACCAAACGCTATCAGTTAAGTACTTACAACAAGATACCAAGACTATCAGCAAAATACTATCAACCAGATACCAAGTACCAACAATCAACTAACAACACATAAAAATAATAGCAATTAAATACAAAATAATCGTCATCACATACACAATCTTCTTATCAAAATCTAAAAAGTCAACCAACTACTTACAACCAACAACTATGTACTAACAAATTAATCTTTAAAAGAAAATACTTTTCACTTGAAAAATTGGATGAAAAATTAATTGAACTCAAGGCATCAATAACTAGGTAAAAATTGATTAAATTTTTGTAAAAATTTAAATTATTCAAAATAAATATCATAAAAATTTAATTAATAGACAAGAAAGAATTCTAATCATTAATCATCCAGTAAATAAAAAAAACTGATCATTCAAGTTGAATCAACTAAGATAATAAATTAATAAGATAAGATCTAGTAGATAATTGATTTAGATTGAATAAATTAATTGAAATAAAATTAATTTTAATTATTTTTTTTTAAAAGTAGTACTTGTACTCAAATTGATTGACTGATTTCTCAATATATTCAAAAAATCAGTATACATTCTTTACAATTATCAAAGTCAGCAATCTACAATAAAAATAATTATCATTAAATTCCAAAAGAGACTAGAAAACTAACAAACCAGTAAATTCATTTAAATAACAATAATTGGTATATCCAAGTGAATTCTCTAATAAAATCATTTAAAAAGCATCAAATTTCCCTGAAATATCTATATCTTTTAAGATTAGTATCTTATCGATAAATACTTGTTAAAGATCATATATTCACCTCAAACTAACAAGATTCCTTAAAATCCCTTAAATGACTATATTTCAACCCTTAATTCATATTATTACAAATATCATCTAAAAAGCATCAAATTTTATTGAAATAACTCTATCCATAAAGATTGATATTTTAATGATAAGTACCCTTAAAAGATCATATATTCCCCTCAGACTAATAAGATTGCTTAAAATCCTTTTAAATGACTATAATTATATCTTTAACTCCTATTATCATACGTATTTTACTATTGATAAAACCAGTTATAATTAAATTTTTATTCTAAAAATAAATCACTCTATTTGAAATTTAAAATAATTATTACTGTACAATATAACTGACTAGGTCCCATTGAAAGATTAAATTTATCCATTCAATAAAATATATTTCTTCAAATGATCATTTTTACCGATATTCAACCGATTTAATTACTAATTAAAATCAATCGATAGCTTTCTTCAAATAAAGATCAATTTTATTTAGTGTTTGTCGATGTTTTAAGTCCATATTTCTCAACTTTTGTCATTCTACGCCTAAATAAAGATAAAAGTAATTTAAAGTTGATATCAATCCCAATTATCTGTAAAGATTTCATTGTCAAAACCAAGTAAATCGATCATTATCCCTACTTAATAAACCATAAATATAAATTAATATACAACCTAATAAAACGATATAAATTCACATTATTATTGATTCATAACTGACTAATGTATTGCAATTTCCCTTAAAACATTGATATTTGACCAACATCATCCTTAGAAAATCATATATTCCCATCTTAACCCATTCCTCATTACATTTAACCGACTATATCTCACTTACAATGATATATTCCCATCTTAACCCATCCCTCATTAAATTTAACCGACTATATCCCCTTAAAAGATCATATTTTCTACCCCTTTAAACATCTAACCGAATATATCCTTCAATTCTACCCACTTGAATCCTCCTTTAATTCAGTCAATCCTCCTAAAATCCTTAGAGAATTCTTCAAAAAAATATGAATTTTCATAAACTGTTTCAGACACCAAATATTCTTCCATTGAAATAATTTAGTAGCTATGAAGTAAAAGCCCACTAACCAATCAAAATCGTGGAAGGGTAGGGAAAAAATATATTACGTTGCGGTATTTTAAAATTTAAATATATTTTAAAAACACATTTTGACGCTAAAGTCGACTTATGTAACACACATAATAAACTGATTATTTCCTACAAATATTTCACCCATCAAATACCTAACTGGAGATGATATATATTGTTTGACCATAATTCTTCATCGATTCAGCCAATCATTTTCAAGCACTGTCAGCAAACTAAATTTCTGTATATCCAACAATAATTATCAAGTAAATTTAAAGTCCCTGATAAAGTTAACTGGTTTCTTAGCTTATGTTTTTTAAAGTACATCAATGTGTAAATATTCTTAGAAAATTATTTAGTCAAATATATTACAAAGTTATCATCAAAAATTTATTCTATCACTTAATTATTAACTTAATTGTCAATGAAATTAATTTTTATTTAAAAACTATTCAATAAAATACAACTAATTATCAAGAAATTAATTAAATTTAATTTATCACCATTAAAACTTTAAATTTTTAATCAGTCAACATGATATTCTTAGAAAATTATTCAATATCCTCATCAAAATTTATCCTATCACTTGATTATTATACAAACTTTAATTATTAACCTCATTGAAAATAATTTTTTATTTAAAATTAAAAAACAAGTCAATAAAAATACATCCAATTATCAAGAAATTAATTAAATTTATCTTAGAACTAACTTTAAATTTTTAAATATTCTTTCAATAAACATGAAATTCACAAAAATGATAGAAATTCATGAAAATGATAGATATCTACAAAAATTACGGATATTCACAAAAAAGTACGGAAATTCACGAAAATAATAGAAAATTACAAAAAATGATGGAAATTCACAAAAATGTTAGAAATTTACTCTAATATTTAATAAAACCATCAACTCTAAAAATTATCAATACCTTAAACAACAAATTTGTCTAAATAATCTTTCAAATAAAAGCATTAAATACCTTTACGACTAATACCCTTGCGACATGTTGAATGTGAGTAGTACCCTTGTGAGCAATACCCATAGGGGGACAGAATATTTTGTCGGATAAACTCCGAGTATATATAAATTAACTCATTCAAATTTATCATTGAATCAGTAAAATTATCATAAATTTCGATAAAAATTCTAATGTGGTAAGCAATGTAAAATGAAGAGAAATATTCTTTAAACGTTGATAAAATTAACAATTAAGGTGGTAAGAATCTTCATTTAAGTGAGGAAATTATTCATTACTCGATGATAAATTCAAATGGGTGAAAATAATTGGTAGAATAATTCATTAATGGATCATTGAAGGGGCATAGAAAGATGAAGGTTGATAAGAATGGAAGTATATTAATTGAATTTATTTAAAATTATTTCATAAAATTCATAAATTTAATAAAAAAAAATCTTAAAACAAATATTTGTGGGGAATAATTAATCAAAATCGATGGAATATAATTGATTAAATATCGGGGTGGGGGTTATAAGTGAATAATTAATGGAAAATCGGGGGGATATTAGTCATTAACTAATGAAAATCGGGGGATGCGCTTGAATATACCAATTATTGTCATTTAAATGAATTTACTGGTTTGTTAGATGTTATCATTAGTTATCTAGTCTCTTTTGGAATTTAATGATAATTATTTTTATTGTAGATTGATGACTTTGATAATTTTAATGAATTTATACTGATTTTTGAATATATTGAGCAATCAGTCAATCAATTTGAGTACTTTTAAAAAAAATAATTAAAATTAATTTTATTTCAATTAATTTATAAAATCTAAATCAGTTATTTATTAGATCTTATTTCAAAATTCATATTAATTTATTAACTTAGTTGATTCAACTTGAATGATCAGTATTTTTTTATTTACTGGATGATTAATGATTAGAATTCATTCTTGTCCATTAATTAAATTTTTATGATATTTATTTTGAATAATTTAAATTTTTACAAAAATTTAATCAATTTTTACCTAGTTATTGATGCCTTGAGTTCAATTAATTTTTCATCCAATTTTTCAAGTGAAGAGTATTTTCTTTTAAAGATCAATTTGTTAGTACATAGTTGTTGGTTGTAAGTAGTTGGTTGACTTTTTAGATTTTGATAAGAAAATAGTGTATGCGATGAAGAATATTTTGTATTTAATTGCTATTATTTTTATGTGTGGTTAGTTGATTGTTGGTACTTGGTATCTAGTTGATAGTATTTTGCTGATAGTGCTTGGTAACTTGTTGTAAGTACTTGGTATATAGTTGAAAATGCGTGTTCGTAAGTTACTGGTAGATGATACTAAGTTGTTGGTATCTTGTATTTGTTAATTGGTACAGTGTAGTTTACTGATTGTTGTTATATAGTTGTAGGTTGATATTTGTTAATTTCTCGATGGGTTTTGATGGTGGTTGTTAGTACATGGTAGTTAATTAATGAGTAGGTGGGATTGAGTGTGATCAATATTGCAAGTGAAGAGTATTTTCTTTTAAAGATCTATTTGTTAATACATAGTTGTTGGTTGTTAGTACATGTTCGTAAGTTACTGGTTGATGATACTAAGTTGTTGGTATCTTATATTTGGTAGTTGGTACAGTGTTGTTTACTGATTGTTGTTATATAGTTGTAGGTTAATAATGCTTAGTATCTGGTTGATGGTGGTTGTAAGTACTTGGTATCTAGTTGTTAGCTGGTTGATAGTACTTAGTAACTACTTAATGGGTAGGTGGGGGTTGAGAGTTATCAATACCCTTACGACTAGTACCCTTACGTCTAATACCCTTACGAATAGTACCTTTACGACTAATACCCTTACGACCAGTACCCTTATGACCTGTACCCTTAGAGGGTCAAAACATCCTGTCGGATAAACTCAGAGTATATATAATAAAACTGATAAACAATAAGTATTTATTGAATGCGATTTTTACTTTGCAATAATAAGTCAGTAGTAATCATTTAAAAGAAGAATGTTTTGTAAATTAGAATTCATTAGTCTTTCATTGTAATTTAAATTATTTTGAATTTCACGTGGTGTTTTAAAGTGATTGAGTTGTGGTTTTTTGATGAAAATCAACATTTTTGTTAAATTTAGACATTTTGAAAAGGTTTTTCTACTGATTGTAATTAAAATTATTATAGAAGCTGTATAAAAAAATATTAATTTAAAAAAACATTTCATAAAATACAATGAAGAATATTTAGTTGATTGTAAGTAGTTAGTAGTAAGTATGTGGTTGTTTGAGAGTTAGTTAGTACGTGGTATCATGTTGTAAGTATTTGGTACTTATTTGTCAGCACCTAGTTAAAAATATTTAGTAACCGATTGTTGGTAACTGTTGAATTATTATTATTATTTTTATTATTATTATTATTATTATTATTATTATTATTATTATTATTATTATTATTATTATTATTATTATTCCATTAAAATTTCCATTTAAAATTTCATTATAAATTACATTTCTCAAAAATGTTGGTGGTTATTCAATCTTTTGATAATAAATTTAAGAATCTTAGTTTAATTTACTCATTACATTACTTATTTAAAAATTATTACTCTAATTTACTCATTTAGCTTTAATTTAAAATTTAAAATATTGTTTTCTTTAATTTACTTATCCTTAATTTGCCTATTTATCCTTTATTACTTAATTTTACACCATAATTTACTAAACAACTAATTATAACCCTTATTTTCATATTTAACTAATAATTTCATGTGGTCATTGATTAATTGACGAAGATTTGCATCTAATATTAACATTGACAATCCCAGAAAACTTTCATTCTAAATTGACTTTAACTTTAATATTTTAGACTATTGATTACTTAAATTTTAAAATCAACATTATTTTATCTATTTAACCAATAATTTCATGTGGTCATCTGGTTGTAAGTGTTTGGTATCTAGTTGACAGTGCTTAGTACTTGGTATCTTGCACTTGGTTGATAATGGTTGTTTTTGGTTGTTAGTACTTGGTATCTAGTTGTAAGTTATAGGTATCAGGTATCTGGTTGATGTTGGTTGTAAGTAGTTGGTAGGTGGTTGTAGGTACTTAGTAGTTGGTTGATAATGCTTAGTAGCGGGTTGATGGTGGTTGTGAGTAGTTGGTATCAGGTAACTAGTTGTTAGTAACTAGTTGTAGGTAGCTGGTTGTAAATATATGTTCGTAAGTTACTGGTTGTTGTTGGTTGTAAGTACTTGGTAGTTAGTTGATGATGCTTAGTACTTGGTTGTTGTTGGTTGTAAGTAGTTGTTAGGTGGTTGTAGGTACTTAGTAGTTGGTTGATAATGCTTAGTAGCTGGTTGATGGTGGTTGTGAGTAGTTGGTAGGTGGTAGGTAGTTGGTTGTAGGTACTTAGTAGTTGGTTAATAATGCTTAGTACCTGGTTGTTGTTGGTTGTGAATAGTTGGTATCTGGTAGTTAGTTGTTAGCTGGTTGTTGTCGGTTGTTAGTACTTGGTACCTAGTTGGTTGCTTGTTTTTGGTTGTTAGTACTTGTTAGATGGTTGTAGGTACTTAGTATCAGGTAACTAGTTGTTAGTAACTAGTTGTAGGTACTTGGTATCTGATAATTGGTTGTAAGTATCTGGTTGTTTGAGAGTTAGTTAGTACGTGGTATCTAGTTGTAAGTACTTGGTAGCAGGTAACTGGTTGTAAGTACTAGGTAGCAGGTAACTAGTTGTTAGTAACTAGTTGTAAGTACTTGGTATCTGGTAGCTAGTTGTTAGTAACTAGTTGTAGGTATCTGGTTGTTAATACATGTTCATAAGTTACTGGTTGTTGGTACTAAGTTGTTGGTTTGTTGTTGAATTATTATTAAAATTTGTCTTTGAAAAATATTTCATAAAAATTTTCATTAAAAATTATCTTAAAAATTTCCATCTAAAATTACCATTGAAAAATATTTAATAAAAATTTTCATTAAAAAATTTCAATTCTCAAACACCTTTTATTATTTTAACTTTTTGTTAATAAATTTTAAAATCTTACTTTAATTTACTTATTTAAAAAATTATTACTTTAATTTACTTATTTAACTTGAATTTTAAATTTTTACTTTGATTACTTAATTTTAAAATTTGGACCATTACTTACTTTAATTTAATATTTTAGAACCTAAATTTACTTTAATTTAAAAATTTGGACCATAATTTACTTAAATTGAAAAATCTGAGCCCATTAATTACTTTAATTCGAAAATATGAACCTTAATTTACTTATTTAGACCATAATTTACTTAATTTTAATTTTTTAGGACCATTATTTACTTTAATTTAAAATTTTGGACCATCATTTACTTTAATTTAAAAATCCTAGCCCATAATTTACTGTAATTCAATTTTTAGACCCATAATTTGCTTTATTTTAAAAAATTTACCACGTTTTTTAGTGTAGACCGTCTTTTTCTATTCTCAGGACCAAGAAGACCCACCTGAATTGAACTAGAAAAATCCATGCTTTTTTAGTGATAATCGGATTTTTGTATTGAAAATATCCTAAGACCTTAAATTACCACTGTTTTTTAGTGTAGACCACCTTTTTGTATTGAAAATATCCTGAGACCTTAAATTACCATGCTTTTTTATTGCAGACTGTCTTTTTGTATTGAAAATATCCTGAGACCTTAAATTGCCACTCTTTTTTAGTGTAGACCACCTTTTTGTATTGAAAATATCCTGAGACCTTAAATTACCATACTTTTTTATTGAAGACTGTCTTTTTGTATTGAAAATATCCTGAAACCTTAAATTACCACGCTTTTTTATTGAAGACCGCCTTTTTCTATTTAAATTCTCAGGACCAAGGAGACCCACCTGAATTGAACCAGAAAAATTCATGCTTTTTTAGTGATAATCGGATTTTTGTATTGAAGATATCCTAAGACCTTAAATTACCATGCTTTTTTATTGAAGACTGTCTTTTTGTATTGAAAATATCCTGAGACCTTAAATTGCCACTCTTTTTTAGTGTAGACCACCTTTTTCTATTGAAATTCTCAGGACCAAGGAGACCCACCTGAATTGAACTAGAAAAATCGGATTTTTCTATTGAAAATATCCTGAGACCTTAAATTACCATACTTTTTTATTGAAGACTGTCTTTTTGTATTGAAAATATCCTGAGACCTTAAATTGCCACTCTTTTTTAGTGTAGACCACCTTTTTGTATTGAAAATATCCTGAGACATTAAATTACCACGCTTTTTTATTGAAGACCGCCTTTTTCTATTGAAATTCTCAGGACCAAGGAGACCCCCTCACTATAGTGTGAATAATCCTTGGCTTTTTTAGTGGTAGTCGGATTTTTGTATTGAAAAAAAAATTTTGTATTGAAAATCCTTGGATCAATCGAGACCCCCTCGCTATAGTCTGAAAATTCCATGCTTTTTTAGTGGTAGTCGGATTTTTGTATTGAAAAAAAAATTTGTATTGAAAATCCCAGGACCATCGAGACCCCCTCGCTATAGTCTGAAAATTCCATGCTTTTTTAGTGGTAGTCGGATTTTTGTATTGAAAAAAAAATTTTGTATTGAAAATCCCTGGATCAATCGAGACCCCCTCGCTATAGTCTGAAAATTCCATGCTTTTTTAGTGGTAGTCGGATTTTTGTATTGAAAAAAAAATTGTATTGAAAATCCCAGGACCATCGAGACCCCCTCACTATAGTGTGAATAATCCTTGGCTTTTTTATTGAGACCACCTTTTTCTATTGAAAAATTTTTTTTGTATTGAAAATCCCAGGACCAAGGAGACCCACCTGAATTGACCTAGAAAAATCCATGCTTTTTTTAGTGATGATCGATTTTTGTATTGAAGTTCTCAGGACCAAGGAGACCCCCTCACTATAGTCAGAAAATTCCATGCTTTTTTATTGAGACCACCTTTTTCTATTGAAAAAATTTTTTTTGTATTGAAAATCCCAGGACCAAGGAGACCCCCTCACTATAGTCTGATAAAAAAAAATTTGGACTAAAAATCCCTGAACGCAAAAAAATGTGAGTTGCAGCAATTGCGTAATAAAAGTTGCAGCAAAAAAAATCGTGCAGCAAAAAAATCGTGCAGCAGAACCCCCAATCCCCCCCCCCCCGGGGGTCATTGCTGCAGCGGACCACTAACTACCTACTTCCGCTCTTTTGACGGGTCCCCTGTTTTGGTAATTGGTTAGCTAGTCGTAGGCCTAAAACAAATAAAACTATTGATAAAAATTTGCGATCTCTAATTATTAGAGAAAGAGGTCACTGGCGACTTGTGTTAGATCGCATGTGCAACATAATTTTGTACCTATCGAAAAATAACTTATCTTTTCTTGGTACTTCAGACAGATTATTTACTCCTAAAAATGGAAATTTTTGGGGCTTTAAACGAGCATTTACGACGTATTTCTTCATTTTCTTGAATCTCATGTAACTTATTGTGGAAAAACAATTCAAAATGAGTCAATTTCTTTATTGGCATCCGGAATTAAAGACAATACTTTAAGACGAGCTAGGGATGTCAAATATTTTATTATAATTCTAGACTGCACTCCTGATGTCAGCCATACTGAACAACTCTCCTTTACATTAAGATTTGTTGATATTTCAAGCGATGAGAAAGAGATTAAAGAACATTTTCTAACTTATCAAACTGTATAAAAATCCACTGGACAATCTTTATTTCAAATTTTACAAAAGCTGTTGGAAGATGTAAATTTAAATTTAATGAATTGTAGAGGGCAAGGATACGATAATATTGTGAATATTAAGGGTAAAACTAAAGGCGTACAAGCTCGAGTTTGTGAACTAAATCCAGGAGCTTTTTTCATGCTTTGTGGATCTCATTCTCTAAATTTAGTTATAAGCGATTGTGCAACATCTTGTACTGAGTCGATATCATTTTTCGGAATTGCCCAACGAATATATACACTGTTTTCAGCTTCAGTATCTAGATGGATCATACTGAAAGATCATGTATCCAATCTTACAGCTAAACCTCTTTGTGAAACTCGATGGGAAAGTCGAATTGAATGTCTAAAATCAATACGATACCAACTAGTGGACATTTACGATGCTTTAGTAACTGATTGAAACAGACTCTTCTGATATTTCCATTAAACATGAAGCTTATCCATTATCTGAACCGATAAGTACTTTTTCTTTTTTGGTAATGCTTGTAACCTGATATAATATTTTATGTCGTGTAAATATTGTTAGCAAATCTATGCAATCGGCAGCCTCAGTAGTTTCACTTATGAAATCATGTACAGAATTGGTGACAGAATATAGGGTAACTGATTTTGAAAATTCTCTTGTGGATGCAAAAGAATTGGCTGAAGGTTTGGAAGTTGAACCAATATTTATTGAAAAAGATTACGCCGCAAAAAACAAATGTTTGCTTATGAGAGTAGAGATGAGATTGTAATAAGTCCAAGGAACAATTTTAAGAACAACGTTTTTAATGTAATTTTAGATAATGCCATAGCATCTACTCTAGGATCTTTTCAAGAGCATCTCTCCCAGGGCGCTAGAATTCGTTGAGCCGGCTCTGTATCAAGGTATGCAAAAGCATGAGGAACGTCACGGAAAATTGTGTCCATGAAGCCTTGTAAGGATTGCGTTGTGTTTCTTAGGCCGAAAGGCATGAACATGTACTCAATATTTCCAAATAGTGTGGTTACAGCAGTTTCGGGAACATCATCGATATGGACGAGAAACTGATGATAGGCTTTTGAGAGGTCTATAGTTGAAAATATGTTGGATTGTGAAAAGCGTATTATTAAATCTTTGATGAGTGGCATTGGGTATGCGACGTGAACAGTCACTTAATTGAGTTGACGGTAGTCGCCGTACGGCCTGAGTAAACCGTCTTTCTTTGTGACTACGTGTATTGGTGATGCCAATGATGATGAAGACCGACGTATAATGCCTGTATTCTCTAGGCTGGTAAATTCTGCTTTGACTGCGTCGAGTTTTATGGGTGGAAGAGATCTAACTCAGTTGTGTTGTGGTATGCACGGTATTGTGTGGATATAATTAGTCGATAGAGTTGTAGGCTCTGGGTTAGGAGAGTGCTCGATATCCGACATGTGTTTATTGCGTTCGGTCATGGCAGTAGATTGGAAAGAGTTGGGTTGTTGGAGATGTCTGCGTAGAGATTGATGTTACGTTTGGTGATAAATTTGTAGGTATATGTTTGAGGTGTCGGTTTATAGTGAATAGTCGTCATTCTTTGAAATCTACCACAAGGGATTGTTCACTGAGGAAGTTGGAGCCTAGTATAGGACGAATTTTGTCTGGTATGTGAAAGTTGTGAGTGAAAGTCGAGTTCAATGTTGGTAGCGTGAATGAAAGTTATTTTGTTCTCGAAAATTGAATTTGGAATTATTTCAATATAATGTGAGTTTTATTACTTTTAAAGTAATTAAGTAACAAATAGAATTTATTAATCCCCTAAAATATCCATTTTTTACAGCATTTATGGAAAAAACGGTGAATGTATTGAAAATAGTTTTTGAAATTTTTATATTCATTTTTTTCCAGCTCACTCTCCAGAGTTTTATTGACTAAATCAAATCGCCTTTCGAATGACATCGTACTGAAGCCATTTGCCCTTGATATTGTCTTCCTTATGCTGCATTTGACCTTGCTGAAGACGCTTTCGATGGGATTGAGGAGCGGCCTGTAAGGTGGCAGATGTTCTATAAGATTATTTTGTGATAATGGTCCTCCGTGAATTGAACCTTGAATCGTAAATGATAGTATCCCAGTATCATTCAGTTTTGATGTTAGTTCATTTATAAAAAGTTCGTAGGTATTTTTTTGTAGGATCCTACAACTAATTTTTGATGTATTGGCCATTTGACGCCAATTCCTAGAACCAGTGACATATTCGGCTATCAGTTACTTGTCACTGTTGCGTAAATACGCTCACCTTTCTTCTTTCTTCCTAATGTTTGGCTTCTACAAGTGTTGAAGCTACATTTGTCAATATACATCAATTTGCTGTTGAGCCAGTCATCTTCTTGGAATCGCGTCACATATTCCATTCTTTTTTCTAGCAAGCGATCTGAATTTCGTGCAGCTACACATGGCCGGACAATTTTTGCGGAAATCAAACTATTTTTCAAAAATCTGCAAATTTTTGCTTTTGGAGCAATACAATTTTGTTGCATCTAATTTTGTCAAGTTCTGAAATTTTATAGAAATATTAATTTTTAAATTAGGTTAATAGAATTTTCAATTTTATAGTTTTTTTCCTAACATCAACATCGAACGTCAAAGTTGAAATTTCAGGTCAATGTGAAATACTAAAAAACGATAAAATTAATTAAAAATTTAAGATAAATCTAGCGAAATAATGTCATCATTATCTATACAACTCAAAGTTGAGTTTTGGGAATTTTCGCCAAAAGTTTTTTCGGTCATTTTTTTCTAAAAAAGTTTTAAAAATTTATGTAAATGATTTATTATAGTGAGTTTATTCATTAAAACGATTCTATATATCGAAATATTTCATGTATTTTTTACTATGTGTTGTATTTGTGTGTGTCAGTTTATTTTTTCTACCATTTTCTCACTTTCTTTATTAAACGCGTTTATTCATTGCAACGCTAAAGATCAACACACAGTTAAGTGTGTATCTTTATATAATATACACATATTGATTGCATGTGTATGCGTGCGTGGTTTTGTAATGCTCTATTCCAGCGTTTCTAAATCGTTGGTCCGCCATGGTTCGCGCTGGTATCATCATCTTTGGGTATGTCAATATTAATAATACTCGAAAGATTTAAGTGTTGTCACGAAAGATGCGAAGTTTTCAATTAGTCATGGAAAACCGTGATGAGAGGATAATGAGTTAGCCGGATAAAGTGGCCCATCAACATTGAACACTTTCAAGCCAGCAAGGAGATTTCCAAAATGATAATTAAACGAGAGCCACCGATTACAGAGGGATTATCCGAGTGTTTGACGAAAGCTCATTAAACGTATATCAATTACAACGACTAGAGAAAATAGTTCGACGAATTTCACGAAGGAAGACGCAGACTATCAACCTAATGTTGGATGAATTTTTCTTTCTTCATCATCTTCTTTTATTTTTTCATTTTCTTTGCTTAATCTTTGTTATTTTCCTTTTATATCCAATATAATTGTTTAACTGTATATGCGATACATATGTCTGTTATATTCGACGCGAGGGACCACAATGATAGGGTATAATGACCCTCAATTGTAGATTGTAGAGTCAAAGGTTAATTTCTAATTTCGTTTTAATGAAAAACATTCTAGAAGAATTCAAGCAGGTTATTTATAACTTAAATTATGAAAAATAGGCATACCAGAAACAGACTGAACGGCTAACGCTACGTTGCCGAGAGTTAGAGACAACTTGGTTCAAACCAGAAGATATGAAACAAGCAAAACGTGCCAATCAGATATTGGAGGGCCAATTGATACGACATCTTCTTTAGCTTTGAGCCTATAAACTACAATTTGATGCAGAAGTAACGCAAGACAAAAACGATGGAAAATTTATCACCCAATAATCCCAAGTGGAACTGAATGGATACATAGCAATTTCTACATAGAGAATACTCTCTTCGTGTGCCCTCAACATCGGTACAGCTTCGACCGTGAGGCAAGAGTAAGTGGGAGCCTGAACATTTTTAACGAACTCATCGCTGAAACTAGAAAGAGGCGAGAATAATGGAATTAACGCGAAAAGTGATAAGGACCGTAGATATGCCACTGGAGAAACTTTGTTTTTTATTTTTTTTTGAATTAATTAATTAATTTTAATATCATTAAAAGTTAACTTTGTCTCTAAAAACTTTTCTTATTTTTGCGCAAAGACTAAATCATACTATGAGAGGTCAGACATAAGAACCATAATAATCTTATAAATTAAAAAGATCCAGAGATTGTTGGAAAGACATAGAGGGACAATATGGTTTCAGGAGGGTATCCACTCACTTGACACATTACCAAAGTTACCCAGTAATGGATGTCAGGCGGTGAAAGGCGGTGAAAGTCGGTGAAAGTTACTCATCCATTAATCAAACCACCATGTTTTGAAGAAACAAATAATGAGTTAGGACTTTGTACTGAACTAACTAAAGATCTAAATACAAAATTTTTATTTTGATAGTATGTTTGACGCGTGACCCTTAAATTTTGCCCCTATAGTGAAATGTACCTCTTGCACTTCAGTGGTGAATAAGCCTATCTATTAACAAATGGTGCTCCACATGTTGCACATAATATAATAGTTATCAGTGAAATGTCATTACTACAGGGATACACTTTTAATGTGAACACAGAAAATTAATTAACATACGCGCGTGGCAAATCTGTCAAAAGTGTTGAGAATACATAAATAATAAAACAAAATAATTATTTAATGAGTAAAATGATTAGGGAAATGATGATAAATAAATTGGATGTTGTTCTGGAACTCAGTGAAATAAGAGTTGAAGAGAGATATTGAAAAATGAGAAGGGAACAGAAGAAAATCAATAAAAACAGGCAATTAAATAAAAGAAGGTCATTCTTAATTAACAAGTACAAGCGCAAAAGAAGCAAAACAAAAAGCAAAAACAAAATTTAAATTATCTTATTATCTTAATGCACTATTCGAGATAAGGAAAAGAAAGAACATAGGGAATCCGACAAATGGGATCGTCAAAAAATGCATATATCAACCGCTGTCAGAGATTACGGAGTGCCCAATGGAACAGATGGAAAAAAAAGGAATGAAATATAAATAAGTGCCATTAGATGGCAAGATATAAAAATTGGACACAAACTGGAAGAGATGAGAAAGATTTAAGACGGGAAAATGTTTGAGAGAAATTTGTTAAAGGAGAAATTTGCGACGAGATTTTAAATAAATTAATGATAATCAGGAAAACTGTTGGACGAGAGACAAGAAGAAAACTTGCGTATTGAATTAATAAATCTGAAGTAGTCGAGGAATTAAAATCAAGTCAAAAGGCAATCCGATCAATTTTTGCAAATCGTAAAAGTTCAATCGAATTGGCTGATGATAAAAATGAACCAAACGAACTTTTGGACAATAATACTCCAATATTCATTCAATCAGATCCCATTAATAATTATCCAAATAATGAAAATATCACTCGTCTATCTCAAACTAATTCCCATGAACATTTAATGTGGTCAGCTGCAACAGCAGCTATGTCTAGTCCTTCCAATGATGATAATTTCTCGTCTGCCAAGGAGGAACTAAACACAACAATGGGGATTCACGAAATTAAATAAGTAACATCAAGATGAAAAAAAATAATATATTTTGTGGGTAAATGATTGAAACATGTGGAATCTGTTAAAATTATTGCTGATGAAAACAATTTATAAAACGATTAACAAAAAATTAAATTTATTAACACATTGACGGACAGTAGAAACAAGTGAAGTTCGAAAATTGACACCATATGTTTTTGTAATTTTTAGAATATTAGAAGTATAGTTTTACTCTTTCTGCTTAAATAAACTTAATTAATTTTAATTCCAAAACATGACACTAGGCTTCTACTTGTACGCCGGTAAATGCACATTTGTGCTGCTATAGCCGCAGTGTCTAAAAACAACCGTTTCGTTTTTGACGGCTATTGCCGGCATGCCACATAGTGAACTTCACCTTGACCGCTATAGACGCAAGTGTCCGTCAACGTGTTAAATAAATAAAAATTCGTAAATAAACACGGTAAAGATTTTATTAATAAAAATCGCCATTCGTAAATCTTTTTCACTATATATTCGATAGCATCACTATCATCAAAAAATTATTTAAATTATTAACGATGACAAATCGGAAAACAAAAATCATTTTTAACAACAAAAAGATTAAATGGGTTTGGGTTATCAAATTTAGTATATTTTCTTTTATAATTTTCTTCTTTAATTGAATGCGGGAAATTAGTGTAAAGATGTTGAAAATTAATCGGAAACCTTAACTATTAAAGGGTTGATGAATTTCTTCATTCATCGTTATAAGTCGAAGAAAATGCACAAGTAATGCGGGCGTTAGAAAAAAAAGAAAGTTAAACTTAAACCATATCTACCAAAGTGATTAAACTTGTTTGCATGAAATAAAATCATCTATCATATAAAATAATCAATAAGTTGATATTATAGAAACATACTGACTTTCCAGTGTGCTGATTTACAATATTGCGTGGAATAAAATCAATTATTGAGACATTTGTTGAAAAATGAATTGAACACACTAACTCAATACATAGTAAAAAATACATGTAAACTTTCGATATGTGTAATTGTGGCATGGAATAAAAGTATTTTAAAATTTTATTATTTGAAAAAAATGGCAAATTAATACAATTCTGTAATTTTACCAAGATTCTCTTGAATATTTTCAGACTTTCGACTTGCAAATTGGTCAACTGTACAATTTTATTATAACAATCAATGAATAAAATAATTCATTCAATTGAGCTGACTTACTCTTCTGTCAGGTACCGAAACGCAGCGGTTACAAATATTATTTACTTTTTGATAATTATTCTTCAAATATCTATAAAATCTCCCTTGACCCGATTAATTTCCCTTTTATAAATGCGCTTTCTTACTATTGTTGTTTTCGTCTGAATCCGATACTCTTATTAATTATAAAAATCATTCTAGTAGTTAAAGGTTTTTAACCAGACCAATTTCAGAAATTTCTCCTTTGACATCTGTTGTGGGTTTTGCCATAGCTAGGAAAACCCTCGATAACAAGATTCAGTAAAAACAGCATAAATAATGTTCCCGGGGATGACAATAACGTCATCTGATGATGAAATTTTAGAATATTCTATAATTTCACTGTAGAATCTTATCAAATATGCAATTGTGCCTTTGAACCACAATATAGAAAGAATCAGACACACAGGATGAAATGTGCGGCGTCTGATTTCTTTTGGGACAATAGCAAGAAACAGTGCTGTGCTCGAACAACTATTTTGTAGCAAATAAAAGCCTTCTCTTTCCAAAAAAGAATTTATATTCATTGAATCCAATTCAAGTGCCAGAAAAATATAACGAAATCATTGTAACTTGTAAACTCAATTTGAACATTTTAAAAATACCCAATGGCATTCGAATAATAGAACGACAATTGTAAGATCCAAAAAATCAGAAATATTGAAAAGAAAATTAGAAAACTCTTTTTGAGAAATTCAATTTCGACAAAGCGTAGTAAATTATGAAATTTCAAAATAACCAAATTACCAAAGTTATATTTAAAAAACTACTACAATATCTATTCAATATTTAAACAAACATATTTTTATTCAAACATGAATTAATTATAAATATTTCTTTTTATTAAATATTTAATTTTTTACAAAAACCTCCCATAGAAAATCAN